>CM035174.1:86665733-86846471 GCA_020205615.1 Panax quinquefolius | reverse complement strand
TGGTCCCTCGGTTGAACATACTCGTTATCTCGCTTTCTAACAATTGAGCCCTCATTAACAACATCCGAATAGAGAGAAAATTTATGAGAAATGAGATATTCGTATCTTAGGGTTTCAAACCTCTCGTAAACATCCGCTTCATACGTTCCTCATTCTCCACCAAATGAGGTACAAACACGGATAATTCACGCAAACTTTGCCTCGTCATCGAGACAACTGTCATGTTGTTTTGTTCTAATCGATGAACTCCACTTCCTTCATATAGACGAACACTTTCGGGAAAGTATTTGTCATTAAATAATTTCTGAAATGTCTCCCAAGACATCTTTGAGTCTTGGTTGGATGGGTACGCTTCATAGACTCCCACCGATGAGTCCGCCTCACCACGGAACATAAAGGTGGCGAATGGAACCTTACGTTCTCCGTGCATCCCAAGACATCGAATATCTTGGTAATTTGCTTGACCCATGTTTCCGCCATGATCGGATTTGGCTTTCCCTTAAATTCGGTGGTCCCAACTCTTTGAAGCGCGCTTGGGTTGTGACAACTTGGTGAATTGCTATCATTTCCTCCTCGTATTTTGAACACGAAGTCTCCTCGTCCTCGATTTTGCATGAGCTGCAAAAAGCTTCTAAACATCCCCTCGTTCATCATCTCGCTCAATTGGTGTTGTTCACGGGAGGAACATTGCTAGCTTCATTGCAAGTTCTCCTCGTTGGTGAGTACTGAGCGTCTCCACGATCTCATTTCCATTGTTAATATTCTCGATCGACATTACGAAATCATGTCATAAAACAAGGGTTAATTAAGGAAATCAATATATCACATAATATCCTTATATCTTGACCAACTAACAAATAAGCTTAGGTAGGACACTTTAGCGAAGGATTTACTCGCTCTCTCCCTCCTAGTTCTATTCCCGATCTCCGCCAGAGATCATATCCTAAGCTCGATACCATTTGACGCCCCCCAAAATAGGTATACATCACCCATTACGAGTTGTCAATACATGATGCGAGAAACAACTACAACTTTATTATTACAATAGTAAAGCGTGAGTTTGAATACAAATATTATCTTCTAGACAATATCTATACTCAAATAAATCCTCATCACATTTATTGATACATTATTTTACAAAATGGTGAGGACTACTAAACAACTCTCTCTAGAACCTTCATTCCATACCCCAGACTGCAGTACTCGCTATATTCTCGCCTCACGAGAAGAAAAATGGAACAAAAAGGAAAAGGGTGAGCTCAACTAGCCCAGTAAAGAATATTATGACTAAGATAATATACAACAAATTATCGTTAGTCTTCAACAGGGAAAAATCTAATAGAATACAATAGACAACAAATTTTAAATCAATATTCGCAGCGAAAATAATAATTCAATAGAAGAGTTAAGTAGAGAATGCAAACTACTATCTTCTATGTATGAATTTAAAAGTTCATCGTCTAACTTTTATCCCTGTAACATCAATCAATATATATCTGGAATCAAATATTCATCTTTGTACTACAGGCCAAAGATATTCATCAGTTGGTCATGTTCATCTTTGCACTACGGCCAAATATATTCTTCAGAAATCATTCATCTTTGCACTACAGGCCAAAGATATTCTATAATATCATCATTTAAGACTGAAGATGATGAAAAATATTTTTAAAGAAACGAATCCAATGAAACAAAATGACAAGGATTAAGGATTAAGGATTCGTACTTTGTTTTATCACGTCCAAAAATACCTCATAAATAATTACGGTGGTGTAAAATTCAAGAATGATCAAAACATGGATACAATCAAAGCTAGTATCCGAATAGATATTTTAGACTAAAAGAAAATTTTTCATTTTTCGATGAATAGTCGAATCTTTCGTGAATAGTGTCGAGTATCGTGAATAGTCTTAGTATACATGAATAAGTAACTCAAACACCAAAAGTTCCAAATTTGATAAAACTTCGGATCAATATTTGACATAATGATATTGAAGAAATAATATCATTACTGAAAAAATTATATCCCTTACCTCGAAAGATTAGTACTTTCTATTTGGAATACTGGGTATAGTCTTTCAAGGAACTTAAGACCGTCTAACAATACTCAAAGTATACTCAAAATACTCACAAGAATACGCTCGATAATATAGAGAGAAAACTTGATTTACGGTGTGATTTTCAATTCTAACCTAAGCACCCTATTTATAGGAAAATGCTTAGAACACCAAAGGAAAATTTAATAAAATATTAATATATATTATAAATTTCCTTAGCCCATCTTTGAAGATCTGATTTTAGCAATTAATATCACATGTTAGCCCACTTAAATGCAAAAAAACGTTTTTCTTTAAAATAATAATTAAAACTTCCAAAAATCAATTATTTTGGAGCTTCGGAACTTCAATAATTCACAATAAATAGTCCTTTTATCATAAAATTCGAATCTCGCGAATTTTTATAGGAAATTCAATTCTCTACAACTTTGCAGAAGAAAGTTTTTCCAAATTTCAAACAAAAATTGACCGAAATCCACAAACAGACGATTTTACTGTGTTTATAATCAAATTTCGGTCAATAAATGGGGTCCATGAGCATGTTTAACATGTTTTAAACATTTATTGCAACAAAAATACTCTTCCTCCTCGTATACTCATATATCCCACATTCGTTGTAAAAATATCACCATTATTATATATTTAAAATATAATAATACATTTAAATGAATTATTTTATCGAAAAAGATAAAATTTCAATTTTCAACAATTGTCACATTAGAAATTTTCTCCATCTATATCCACATAAAATCAATATTTTCTTATCATATGAATCAATAATTAATTATTCACAAATAATATTACGAGAATCACAATATTATTAAACTGTGCGGGTCCGAAAGGAAAGGGGCTTTCAATAAAGATTTCTCCTTCTTGGCGGCGCAATTAGGTGACCAAACCTCTCCTTAGGCAGAACTTTCTAGACATTGCCAATAATGTTATCCAATAATATTATTAGGATAATATGAATTATTGCTCAGATAATGGAAAATCTTGTGTAATGACAATTTATCAAACAACAAGAATATAAAATATCAATGCACGGCAATTATTGAATCAATAAAATCTTGAGCAGTAATTATCGTAACCATTATTAAGTAGTGCCTTCTTACGTAAGAATCAATAATTGGTGCAATCTGGTGTGCTTATTGTGTTTTAACCAATTAGAGTATTTTAACAAAGATTAATCTGTAATAACCACGCAGATTATTTTTAAACCACTTATATTTGTCATTTTCTTCATCCAATCGCTTTTTCGTTATGGGGCCCACACATGGTTTTACTTCGTCAATTTAATATTCCCGGCAGTATGAATATTTCGCGACCAAACGAATATTCCCTGACAACAATGAATATTTTATAACCACTTGCTTATTTTGAAATATTTGCGTATTTTACCCCTAACTATCCACATTAATCAAATCAACCCTTACTATTTCAAAATAATAAATATAAAAAATTAAATTTCATTAATAATAAGTTGGGGTCTTACATATATTCTCCTTAGGCTCTATCTCTCTCCCATAAACAGATAAAAAAAATGCTTAGTGGAAGTGTGCCAGTTTAATGTTAAGCCACCTCTTACTTAACTTCGTATGACTCAACATTCCACTCCTTGATTCTCAACATGATGTATTAATTAACTATTTAAGGACTCAGCCTTCTTTCCCAATACATATATATATATATATATATAATACATTATTTTATCTTCTTTATATATATATATATATATATATATATATATATAATTTATGTATTTTATTTACATAAAATTTCAATATTAACAAAAATTGGATATTATTTATTTGCTTTCAAAATTATTTATGCAATAAATATATTTTAATATATTTATCACGCCACCTTCACACGTACATTATACCACAATTATCACATAAATTATAATATAAATCAAATAAAATAATAATTTGATTTCTTTTCCAACAATAAATTGTTTATAACAATTTAATAAATATAATACTATAAATTATTATATTTACCGTATCACATACATCCACATATTATACCGCACGTAATCACACATACAATGCGATATAATAACAATTAAAATAAAAATTTATTTTACTAAATCTTTATTTTAATATTATCTAAAAATTTAAAACGTCACATTCTACCCCCCTTATAAGGATTCCATCCTCGGAATCACAATACCGAACCTTTCCTACTCGGTTTAAGTCTATTCTTCCTTGATCATGTCAATTAGTGAAATATATTATCATTTTTTCACATATCATAACACATATTAACATACATATAAACATGTATCTCTAACTATTTAATAGATTCCGCTATTTTATACATAATCTTTTATTACTGTGAAAGGTCCTAAACTTTTCGGACTTAATCTTTCACCTTTTGACCCTCTCCGGAGTCTACTTTCTTTTGTCACTATCTGTGTTTATTTTTGTTATGACACATTACCAGTGTCTAACTTCTTATGACATATCACCCATGTCTATGACACAACATCAGTGTACTTTCTTTGACACATCACCAGTGTCTACTATGCTATGCGAAAATCTTTATTTCTCATAACTTTATTTTTTTTCCTTCTTCAAGGATTCATAAACTATCGTCGTATTCTGTGACCTACTTCCTCTTAAGAAAGTTCATTCTTTCTATACCCAATCTCCAGAATAGAAATTCCCCACAATTGGTTAATAATTGTGAAGCAATATGAATAATTCAGGAATTCAAAATATTCGCTTAAAAAGAGCTTTCCGAATCATAATAAAGTCATAAAGACCATAAACTTTGTTTCTGAAATGGTTTCAAGAGAAATTTATTTGCAAACTGGTATATCTTACGGACATATAGGTGATAAGCCTGTTTATGCCCTGTGTTGATCAATAATATTGTCACTGTCCCCAGGACGCAACATAAACTTGAATGACATTTACGTCCATCGTCACCGCTATTTAGCGCAAACAAAACTTTCTATTTCAAGGATGTTCTGTATTGATCAACACTATCTTGACGGAATAATTTCTTTCGGCTCTCTTTCAGTCCCAGATTTAATATAAAATAATCCCATTATAGGGAAATTTTTTACTCAATCTGGAGTCCATACCAATTAAATTTAGTTGGACAGTTCAAAAGCTTAATATAAGCAATATCTGAATTTGTGTCTAGCCGATAGAAATGGCTTTTGACACTTCTTTATTTATTTAAAATACTGAAAATCATTTTATGACTTTATCATACTACATAATACCGTAGTGGGTTGACGATCCTTAGATCACCTCCAACACTTGGTTAAGCTGCATTGATGACTCCATCATTTGTCATATCTACATCATATTAATGATGGATTGATGACTATATAAAATACATTTTGATATTTTCGACTTTGTCTAGCAAAAATAATTAACATGGACATAAGAAACAACTGAACTTTTTTTAAAAACTTATTGGTTCAACAATTTAACCTAATATATTTTTCAAAACACAATAATGCGATTGTCAGCCCGATTCCAATAAATTTTGAAATCTAGCATAGCTAGATGATTTGGGAATATCCATTTCTTCTTCACCCACTAACTATTTCCAAATCTTCACCACACAATTCTATTCATCTCTAATACATTATGTGACTCCCCCAAAATTAGGTATACGTCACCCATCTTGGGTCGCCACTTACATGGTACATATATTCAAATACAACTTACTAATATAACTGTCGTGTACAATACGACATAAACTGTGAGTTTGAATACAAATATTGTCTACTATATATTATACAAACTCAAAAGGAGTCCTCATTACAACTATTATCACACTATTTCACAAAATAGTGAGGACTACTAATGCTATCCTCTGGACCATTACTCCGCTTCCCGACTCGTCTCCCGCCTATGTTCTCATTTTCAAGAGAACAAAGTGAAAGAAAGGGTGAGCTCAACTAGCCCAAGAAGAAATATTATGACTAAGATAATGCGTAATAAATTATCATTAGCCTTCAAAAATGTTAAACCGATAAAATACAATAGACAACAAGTTTAACCACCGCGGAATATGCAATCCATTAAAAGAGTCAAGTAGAAAATAAAGTCTACTATCTTTTAGGTTTTAAAAGGTTTTCATAAATTTTTATCACTAAGACTCAGTTTAATGAATAAACCACAATATCTAATCATCCCGCACTACTCACCAAAGATTTTCATCAAATTATCAATGGTCATGACTATACCGAATCACCCCGGTCATAATCATACCAAAACTATCCATCACCGCATTATGTGCCACCGAGGACTTTTATCACATCATTTATAACAAGCTATGATTATACCGAATGATCCTTGGTCATAATCATACTAAGTTCATCTATGCACGTAAGCCAAAGATAACATAATATATCATGAGGATGATGACAATGACATAATAATTCAATAAAACAAGTTCAAGAATTATTTTATCCAGGAATTAATAACGTCCAAATTGTCAACAAGATACTGTTTTGTAGAGTAAAATTCAAGAATGATCAGAAGAATATTTCCATGAAAAGATACTGGATGAAACGCAAATATCAAGGATATTCTACTAATTTCATGGAATATGTAAGTCAAAGTTTAACCAATTGGGTATAATAAAGAATGGAATAAAAAAAGAAATCACCATGCATGCACGCAGATCAGACAGAAAAGTTATTCCAATGTAATAATAATAACGGAACTAGGTCGTGAAATTCACAACAAGATGTGATGATCCAATGTAATAATAAATGCTTTGAATAATAAACAATGGAACCAGTCAGGTGTAAAACACACGCATGTGATATTCCAACCGTAATAATAAATGCGGAATAATAAACAATGGAACCAGTCCGTAAAAAAACACATGCATGTGATATTCCAATGTAATAATAAAGAATGGAATAATGTAAGAAGATCACCAAGTATAGGGGATTCAGCACAGACAAAAGTTATTCCAATGTAATAAATAAGAATGGAATAATATAAGGATTTCACCAAGTATAGGGTATGCCGCATATCACAAAGTTATGTAGAGGGTATGCCACTTATACAAAAGTTATTCCAATGTAATAATAATGAATGGAATAACAAAGGTTCTCTTCATGAATACAAGAAAGAATAATATCCCTTACGTACAACAAATAATAACCCTTACCGTAAAAGACAATTGGATATCAAAGTAGTGAAGTACCGTAATACTCTTCTTCTTTCTCTCTATTGATTTTTTCTCTATAGCTTCTCTCTATAATTTCTCTCTCTAGAGTTTCAATTGAATTAAGTAAGAAAATAATGAAGGAATGAGCTTATTTATAGGAAAATAGAATGCATAGTAATTAATCCATGAACTATCAGATTGATTTACTTTAATCGGCGGTCCATATTTAAAGCAAAATCTTTTAAATAAAATATAATATATTCTATTTATATAAAAACATTTTACTATACAAACACTATGCAACACTATGCAAAAACACTATGCAACACTATGCATAATAAAATATAATATATTCTATTTATAGAATAACTTTAATAAAGTATTCATTTTATATAAAAGATGTTTCGCTTTTATTACGTTAATAATACTTAATAAAACAAAACGTCATTATCGCTATAATAATTCATATTATTAATCGACAATAATGGAATCAAACTGAGTGACTTCTCACATAAGCATCAATAATCAATACCGTGTGCTACTATGCAACCACACATATTACTGTACTTTTACTACCGAGTAGTTCAACAGTATCAACGGTAAAACTTCCGTCGTTATTTCAATAAAATATTTTTGTCGTTTTCTCAATCCGACAATAATTCTGTTGTGGAGTCCACCAATGATTGAGCCGTTGTACGAATATTCCCTGCTAAACCGAATATTCCCCGACCAATCGAATATAATATAATCACTTGCATACTTTGCAAAATTTATAAATACTACCCACAACTATAATATTATCTCAAATTCACACCATAATATTAAAAATTATTTCGACAAAATTTAAATATTTATTGATAAAATCTGGGGTCTCACAATCTCCCCTCCTTATGGAATTTCGCCCTCGAAATTAGGGTACGTACCTGGTATGATAAAGAGGTGAGGATACCTTGAATACCTTTATCGTTGAAAACATTAAATTCATCTTTGCAATCCCGCCAAAGATATTCATTAACAATTCATCTTTGCACTACTGTGCCAAAGATATACAAATCATAAAACCAATAATGCCGAGACTCACTTTAATAGTATCACAACCATGAATTATTCATGCACTCTTGGCTAAGGATATTCGTGTTTTCAATTACGATTACCATGATTATACCGAATAATCCTTGGTCATAATCATACCAAGTCTATCAATGCACTACTACTAAAGATGACTTTTTACCACATCCATGAATTAATATTTCATTCATTGAGACTCATTTCAATAATTAATTCATATCATCGAATCATCCCCGCACTACGTGCCAAGGATATTCATTAATATCACGACCACGAATTATCCATGCGCTACTACCAAAGATAATCGTGTATTCATTAATATCACGACCACAAATTATCCATGCACTACTACCAAAGATAATCGTGTATTCATTAGTATCACGACCACAAATTATCCATGCACTACTACCAAAGATAATTGTGTATTCATTAGATATCACGACCACAAATTATCCATGCACTACTACCAAAGATAATCGTGTATTCATTAGTATCACGACCATAAATTATCCATGCACTACTACCAAAGATAATCGTGTATTCATTAGTATCACGACCACAAATTATCCATGCACTACGACCAAAGATAATCGTATTCATTAGTATCACGACCACAAATTATCCATGCACTACTACCAAAGATAATCGTGTATTCATTAGTATCACGACCACAAATTATCCATGCACTACTACCAAAGATAATCGTGTATTCATTAGTATCACGACCATAAATTATCCATGCACTACTACCAAAGATAATCGTGTATTCATTAGTATCACGACCACAAATTATCCATGCACTACTACCAAAGATAATCGTGTATTCATTAGTATCACGACCACAAATTATCCATGCACTACTACCAAAGATAATTGTGTATTCATTATATCACGACCACAAATTATCCATGCACTACTACCAAAGATAATCGTGTATTCATTAGTATCACGACCATTTAATTATCCATGCACTACTACCAAAGATAATCGTGTATTCATTAGTATCACGACCACAAATTATCCATGCACTACGACCAAAGATAATCGTGTTTTCAATTACTTGTTATGATTATACCGAACAATCCCTGGTCATAATCATACCAAGTCCATCTATGCACTACAGGCCACAGATGACTTTCAACATAATATAAGCATGAGGATAATGATATAAAGAATCAATCAAATGAGATAAAGGATAAATATTAAACATTTATAATATAATTTATCCAGGATTCAAGAATATCCCCATGTTATCAATCACTTAATAATCTCATAATCTAATATCATTAATATTATAACAATATTTTAATCACTTCTTAAATTTATAAATAATTTATCTCAATTGTTTACGCTTTACCATATAATGCATTTAATCATTCAAAAATGCCATACTCATAAGATATCATCACCAATTATCAAATCCCTCAAAAAAAAATATGCATATACTCTATATAGGATTCTCTAGCCATAAAATCCTATTTTCCAATTTTGTTACTTCACATAACATATTTAACTCATATGTTCAGAATTAAACTATTTTCATGAAAATACCAAATCAGTCCCAAAAATATTTCTTTTTCTGGGATTTAGCATAATATAGTCCCATAATGAAAATATATTTTTCTTAAATTTTAAAATTCATTTACTATTTTTTCAAAATCAATTTCAATTAATTTCTTAAGAAATTAACTACCTCAAGTTTAACTCCAAAAATTTCCAAATCTTGACAGGACCTTACACATGTTAACGTGAGCTTCTAGTTTAAATTTCATGGTCATCTGAGTTATAGAACTCCGGTTATAGCGTTTTTAAATCGGAAAAACCTAAATATTGAAATAGTCATAACTTGCTCATTTTAAGTCAGAATGAGCTCATTTTTGGACAGGAGGTACTTTATACCATATACCTTCATGTCCCAAAAGGCCAGAATTTTTCTCATAATTTAAGTGGCCGAAACAGCCCCTCTAAAATCATGGCAGCAGCTTTTTCAGTTTTTGCAGCTTTGCATTCCTTTGCTAAAATCAGTCCACACAAAAATCTACAACACCTTTTCCAGTAATTCCACTTGGATTAGTTAGGTAACTCATAGATCTAACTCTAGGACTTGACCACACTCAAAAATTCAAAATATAATACGAGATATGGTCAATTGAATTTCATGTTACGTTTTTCACCAAAATCTGATTTTCAACTCTTTGTGATTTCTAAGAAACTTTCATGTTTTCATATACTAACCAACATAACTCATTATAACACTTACTAATACCACGTATACCCATGATTTTCATTAGTCCAATGCTTTTATTATGACTTTCATCATAATCCACGTAAATGATCCTTTTAGTTGAAGAAATATTTGAGGGTTTAAGAAATGGGTTTTGTGATCGGGTCAATACAAAATTCGATTTCACGCTCTAAGTAGGCTAAGAAGTCTTCAAGAATACGCCAGAAATTTATTAATAATAGAAATATCATTCAAAAGCTGTGACTCTCATCCAAGACTTGGATAGTACATCACATTGATACCAACTGTGACTTCTATCCCTTAACCTAGATAGCACCTCACAATGATACCTATAAACTTGTCATCTTCATTCACGATGTTGTTGCTACTGAGAAAGTCCGGCTTTGCATTCCACACAAGGAAGTCAACAACGAAAGGTTCGGGGCTCTTTACTTATGGCTTGATATGACAATGATTAACTTTAGGTTTGGTTACTTTGAATTAGGTAACAAGGTTGTTATAAATATAAAAGCTAACAACTTTACTTAAAAGCATGATGAGTAGCTAACCAATTGATTCCAAAATCACATCAAAGGCAAATATTTTCAAAAAGATAAGATCGACAGTAACGTGAAAATGTTTATTTGAATTAAACAAGATTTAAAAATAGTAAGCGAGAACGTAAGGCTCCTACTAACGAAGTTTCAACCAATAAGTCAAAGTTTAACTTCTTTGAGTCAAATTCAAACGTTGAACACAACTAGGTGAAATAAAAGAGTGGGTAGAATCGGTATCTAACACTCAGATAGACTTCGCAAGAGCTTATGATTAACTTACCCATGATAATTTTATTCGTGTTCCTCGTCACGAGAAAAAAACGCTCTCTCTTAAACTACGGCTTTGGTTTGTCTGCAGGGGATGACCTTTGGTGCCTCCATCCTAGTTGAATTTGTCTTGAGAAACGACAAAATCGAGCTAAGTGACCTCTCTTCCACAATTATAACATGCTTTGATTCGGCATGGCGTGATTCGACCGATGTGTCCCTCTCCTCCGCATTTGAAGCATATAATAGGTGGTCCTTCTCCTTCCTTAACAACAGTCTTTGGTGCCGACGTCTTTCCATCATTGTTGAATCTCCTTTTCTTGAAATGTCCATTCTTATTATTTTGGCCCCGATTACCACCAAGTGGTTACCATATCCGCCCGTTGATTCCCTCCACACTTGTTGTCACCGCTCGATGACTACTCACCGGTATTATAATTTTGCTTACCGCTCTCTTTTAGTTGCGTTGACTCGTTATCGTGCTCCACTAATCGAGCCCTATTTACAACATCCGAATAAAAACACGCTTTATGAGAAATAAGATGTTGACGTATCTCCGCTTCAAACCTCTTAAAAACATTCGCGCCATTCTCTCTTCATTATCCACCAAGTGGGGACGAAACCGTGATAACTCCGCAAATTTTGCCTTGTATTGCGACACTGGCCATATTGTTTTGTTCCAACTTGATAAACTCCACCTCCTTCATGTGGCTTAATACTTTCGTGAAAGTATTTGTCGTTGACAACTCCCCGAACTTCTCCCAAGATATCTTCAAGACAAAGAAGTTGAGTACGTTTTACCGATTCCCACCAAGAATCGCCTCCAAGCAACATAAAGGCGGCAAAATGGAACCTTTTGCTCTCTGAGCATCCCAAGACATCAAATATCTTGGTAATCTGCTTTATCCATGCTTCCGCCGGAAGTGGTTTTGGCTCTCCTTAAACTCCGGTGGTCCCGGCTCCTTGAATTGTTTAAGCGGTGACCGCCCGAGAGTTTTCCTTGTTTCCACCTACGTTTTGGGGATGAAGTCGTTTTACCTACCGATGTTGCATGAATTCTAAAACCTCTTAAACGCATCGTCGTTCATCAATTGATCGGTGTTGTTGTTTACGGGAGGATTATCGCCATCCCGCTGCACATTGTCCTCGATTATTGATCCGTGGAGAATCAACAGCCTCTCGTGCTCCATTGCTATTCTCAACATTCTCGGATGCCATTTTCAAACACCGCCACAAAATAAGAGTTAATTGACATGCAACATATTATCACTATACTCGATCGACCAATCAAATACCAAATAAACTTAGGTAGGTCATACTAGCGAAGGTATTTCTGCCTCCCCTCCTAGTACTATTCTCACATCTTAGCCTGGGATCATATCCCTAAGCTCGATACCAACCGCGACGCCCAAAAATAGGGTATACGCCACCCATCTTGGGTCGCCACTTACATGGTACATAAATTCAAATACAACTTATTAATATAACTGTCGTGGTATAATACGACATAAATCGTGAGTTTGAATACAAATATTGTCTACTATATATTATACAAACTCAAAAGGATTCCTCATTACAACTATTATCACACTATTTCACAAAATAGTGAGGACTACTAATGCTATCCTCTAGACCATTACTCCGCTCCCCGACTCGTCTCAAATTATGTTCTCATTTTCCTCAAGAGAACAAAGTGAAAGAAAGGGTGAGCTCAACTAGCCCAAGAAGAAATATTATGACTAAGATAATGCGAATAAATTATCATTAGCCTTCAACAAATGTTAAACCGATAAAATACAATAGACAACAAGTTTAAGCTGCAATGAATACGCAATCCATTAAAAGAGTCAAGTAGAAAATAAAGTCTACTATCTTTTAGGTTTTAAAAGGTTTTCATAAATTTTTATCACCAAGACTCAGGTTTAATGAATAAACCACAATATCTAATCATCCCCGTACTCACGGCCAAAGATTTTCATTAAATTATCAATGGTCATGACTATACCGAATCACCCCCCGGTCATAATCATACCAAAACTATCCATCATCGCATTACTGCCATCGAGGACTTTTATCACATCATTTATAACAAGCCATGATTATACCGAATGATCCTCGGTCATAATCATACAAAGTTCATCTATGCACGTAAGCCAAAGATAACATAATATATCATGAGGATGATGACAATGACATAATAATTCAATAAAACAAGTTCAAGAATTATTTTATCCAGAATTAGTAACGCCCAAATTGTTAACAAGATATCTTTGTTTTGTAGAGTAAAATTCAAGAATGATCGTAAGAATATTTCCATGAAAAGATATGGATGAAACGCAAATATCAAGGATATTCTACTAATTTCATGGAGTATAGAAGTCAAAGTTTTAACCAACCGGGTATAATAAAGAATGGAATAACAAAAGAAATCACCATGCATGCAGATTTCAGATGTAGATGAAAGTTATTCCAATGTAATAATAATAACGGAACTAGGTCGGGTGAAATTCACACCGGATGATGATCCAATGTAATAATAAATCTTTGAATAATAAACAATGGAACCCGGTCGGTGTAAAAACATACGCATGTGATATTCCAATGTAATAATAAATGCGGAATAATAAACAATGGAACCAGTCGGTGTAAAACACACGCATGTGATATTCCAATGTAATAATAAAGAATGGAATAGAAGAAGATCACCAAGTATAGGAGATTAAGCATGATACAAAGATATTCCAAATGTAATAAATAAGAATGGAATAATATAAGGATTTCACCAAGTATAGGGTATGCCAGCAGACACAAAAGTTATGTATAAGGTATGCCACTTTTACAAATTATTCCAATGTAATAATAATGAATGGAATAATGAGAGGTTCTCTTCATGAATGAAGAAACGAATAATATCCCTTACAGTACAACAAATAATAATACCTACCGTAAAAAAGAACAACTGGATATCAAAGTAGTGAAGTACGAGAATACTCTTCTTTTTCTCTCTATAGATTTTCTCTATAGCTTCTCTCTATAATTCTCTCTCAGAGTTTCAATTGAATTCGTAAGAAAATAATGAAGGAATGAGCTTCTATTTATAGGAAAATAGAATGTATAGTAATTAATCCATAAGCTATCCAGATTGATTTACTTTAATCTGACGGTCCATATTTAAAGCAAAATCTTTTAAATAAAATATAATATATTCTATTTATATATAAAACATTTTACTATGCAAACACTATGCAACACTATGCAAAACACTATGCAACACTATGCATAATAAAATATAATATATTCTATTTATGTAATAACTTTAATAAAGTATTCATTTTATATAAAAGATGTTTTCGCTTTTATTACGTTAATAATACTTAATAAAACAAAACGTCATTATCTCTATAATAATTCATATTATTAATCGACAATAATGGAATCAAACTGAGTGACTTCTCACATAAGCATCAATAATCAATACCGTGTGCTACTATGCAACCACACGACATCGCATGTACTTTACTACCGAGTAGTTCAACAAGATCAACCAGTAAAACTTCCGTCGTTATTTCAATAAAATATTTTTTGTCGTTTTTCAATCCGACAATAATTACATTGTATGGGGTCCACCAATGATTGAGTAGTTGTATTTAATATTCCCTCGCTAAAGAATATTCCCCACCAATCGAATATAATATAACCACTTGCATACTTTGCAAAATTACTACCCACAACTATAATATTATCTCAAATTCACACCATAATATTAAAAATTATTTCGACAAAATTTAAATCTTTATTGATAAAATCTGGGGTCTCACACATTAACTTCCACTATATTAAAAACAATCAGTTCAAAACAGATACCCTGGAACAGTTCATCAAACTTATCACACATTATGTGTTTAGGAACTTGCCATAAAAATATGAGTTTAGGAACTTGTCCTAGCAATACGTAGTCCAAGAACTAATCAGGGACTGTCTATACGCTTAGGGGCTCATAAACATACCATATGATTATGAGTCACAAACTTATCATAAGCATGAGTTTTAAGAACTCGCACCTTCTCTTAACATTTTCTAACTATCAAATATAATTATGAGAAAAGAATCACCTTCTCACCATATATACACCGATAGCGTGACACCAACATTTCAACGATTATCAGTGTGATAAACTAAGTGGTCGTTAAACCAAGCACAAAACTCCTGCCCATACAAAAGTTTGTACAACTCAGCTACCATATGAGTCCTCAATTGAAATCCCACTTAATCCCATCAAATCTTATCTTGTTCTTTGCTCAATACAAATTTTATTAAATTTGTATTTCATCATTCACAACTCTTTCCGAGTTTTATTCCTTGTACTATCTCATAGTACCATTTCCATATAGCCATTCTGCTATAACTTTCAATCATTCGATTGATTATCTGTTCTTCTTTGACTTAATCAGATCACGTCGTGATCATATCTTACAATCGTGTCATATTACGATTCGTTCTCATTCTATGATCGTTTCATTTTTATGATCTTCTATATCATCTTCCCAATCATATTTGTTTATATGATTATTAGAATCAGGTGTCCACTGATCCTTTACTTCTTGCCTTCTAAGATTCTTCTTTGAATCTTTGCAAATTATCTTAACACATTCTTTATGAATTATTAAATTCATCTTAAGATCATTAAAACCTCATTCGAGTTTATACTTAACATTTCCTTTCTTTTCATATATCTTGTTTACAGTTATAGCCCAAGGTACACTTACCTAAGGTTTATAACCCATAGCTTTGATACCAACTATAACGCCCCCAAAATCGAGACCATTTTCCTTCCCGATCTTGTGCATTAAATACTATATTGTTTCACATTTACATCATAATTTAATGAAATAACACCGCCGAAAATTCGAATAATTAAAACTTTTCTTTTCATCTTTCATTTCATTTCCACGAATCGCAACCTTTACAATTCTTCTTTTATAAAAAATCATATTCATTTTATGATTTACTAAATCTGAGTAAATGTATTAAGAGCTTCAAGTCTCAATACTTAACATCTTTCTTATATGGTAATGTCACTATATCACTTTATTTTTATAAAGTATTCATTACAATACATCCAGGATAAATATTCTCTATTGAATATTTTAACCTATATGTAACTGCCAACTACCTATAACAAAACCATTAATCATAGCTTTATACAATTTCTAATTCAAGAAAATATATTCATTTCGTACATCATTCATCCTTCATCATCCGCATAGCAAATAATATTGCATAACGTCATTAACCTGCAAAAATTTAATGTTTGCAAGATTGAGCTCGACAGCCCAGGAAATTCAACAGTCTATCATGCTTCACATAGCACACAACTCTATATTCACAACATGCAACATACTTTCTTTGCTATTCATATTCTACATGCATCAATAATTATGTGCAATGCATATATTATACATTTCCAATTATTGTGTTACATCATACAACATGTGTTATCACATATCACATATAAATTGAGTTCCATACCCAATTAACTTAGTCATATTTTGACTTTAACGATTCATAGAGCACGATATGTAATTTAGCACATAACATAACCACATTCAATCTACAAACATAACAGAACTGAAAAACTTGCCTTGATTGAGGATTACCATTATAGTTTACTTTAACTTCTCCTTACGAATCCTACACAATCGTGTTCACATACATGCATATTAGATAACCAATTATGTCACATGTCCTGTGCATAGTAAATAATAATATAAGTCATGATCATTAGTTACCATAACCTATAATCTTTTATTCTTGTCTTATAACCATTCTCGGTTTCTTTAGAAACTTTTTTGGTTAAACTTTTTTTGCATAATAAAGTTCTCACAGGACTAGTGTATAAATACTTTACATCTCGAAACATAAACCAATAATATTCCTCTTTTATAGTAAATTTGGAACCATATGGCTTATGAATAGTTTTTACTGCACAAACATGGCTTACTACATCATTTCTTTAATTTTGATAATTTTCATACCTTTTCGATAGTTCATGTGTTAAATCACGTTATCGCCACGTACGCTAATGCTTCGCTTTATTTGTAGTCGCATTTATTCCCGCGAATGACTTTCATTTTTGCTTCGCTTGTACTTTAAATTCATACATATAGCATTATGTAATTTTGTGTTCAAAATCTCCGTTTCGAACTCCAGACACCTTCGTTTTAACACTTTTATGTCCAATATAATTTTAAACGGTTTCGGGCATTTCATTTAGCTTTATACCCGTTTTGCATATTATTTCTCGGCTTACGTTTGCGTAAACATGTAAACTTATGTTTACATTACATGTTTATTGTTTTCCTTACGCTCAAGATGAGTTTCATGACATAAAGTTGTTATATTACATTTTTACTTCCATTCCGGTGTCTTGCTACATGCCAAATCATTAAAGTCAACCAAGAATCGCATCATGGAATCAGCTGGCCAAACAGCACAACGTTGCTAGCAGCTGGGCCTCACGTGGCCTTGCGTGACTTAGCCGGGCTCGGCCTTGCCTGGTTAGTCCCCTTGCTTTGACACTCGTTTTGTGATGTTATATCTTTTAAACCACTCGTTCATATGCTTTGAATTTTGGATATGTTTTAGGTAGTATATCCATCTAATTATAAAAATTATAATCCAAGCATTACAAGCAATCCAGACTGTCAAAACCACGAGCACAAAATCAGTTGGGTGAACTACCCAACACAACGACGCACGACGTGCGCTTTGCTGGGCCTCGCGTGCCCAGCTGGGTTGCTGCCCCCCATAACAAAATGCTTAGTTTGCGCATTTTTAACTTTTCGCTCGTAGTTCGGATTGCAACCAATTTTTGATATATTAAAAAAACCCTAGTAGACTATATTTAGAAAATATAATCCACCCATTTCAGAAACTTTAAACAGTCCAAACAAAGCTCCAAAAATGCTATGTCATAACAGTTTTTAATTGTTTTCCAGCTTGACCCTGTTGCGCTAAAACAGTCATAACTTCTTCGTTTAAAAACATTTTTGAGCAATTCTTGAGCCCACGCGAAGCTAAATTCCGGGACTACAACTTTTATTCTTTGACCATTTTCAAATTCTAAACACAGAATTCCAGAAAATTCGTGCAAGGGCTTCTTCGAATCTGTTTTCCAGAATTTTGGCAGATTCGACGCGACTACTTTGAACTGTCATAACTCATTGCTCCGAAGTCGGAATCAGTCCGTTCTGGAGTCTATGGAAAGATTATTCAGTGTACTACACATCCCCAAAAGCCCAGATGTTTCTGGAAAGTCTAGCTTGCCCCGAATTTGTCCTTAGGGTCAATAGTCTACAATTTTTCGGTTTCTAATATGTTTTACTAAAATTCTTCACTATAATTTCTTTTTAGCTCCTTTTTGATTCATTCCAATGGGATTATTTCCATAACTCATAGAAGCACAACCCACCATTAAAAAACTAAAATTTTCAGTTCTATACAAACATATATTTTGGCTCAAGAACAGCCCCCAAAAACAGTTTTAATTAGTTTGTTTTACATGTTTTACTAGAAAATCCGTCATGTCATTACAACGGGTTTTTCGTCGTTCTAATTGGGTTGTGTTCATAACTCATAAGAGTACCACACATCATCCCGGAACTTAATTTTTCAGTTTCAGAGCGCAACACAAATTGGTCCAAAACAGTCCACTAGTTGTCCAATAGAAACTAAACTTTCACATGTTATAAAGAGTATATCATAGCATTTTTTTTAAAAAAATACAACTTACCTATTTCAGACATTTTAGATCAGTCTAACAGAGCCACCAAACTGCTCTGTTAAGACGATTTCTAGATTGAGCATGAAAATGTTATTCATTCCAAAACAGTTTTCCAATTACTTTAGGCCTACAAAAATCATTTAATTCACCTAGTATAACATGTATAAAGAGTTCTTAACCTCAACCCTCACTTAATTTCATGATTTAAGCTTAACAGTGCTTAAGAGACCTTTTAACAAACATCTTCGTGTGCAACCATTTGGAGACAGAATTCACGAGAGGTTTAGGTTTGTCTAAACCCATATTTTCTTCCCTTATTGCTCTCCATAACACACACTTAATCTCCTTTTAATTTATATAATCAATCAAGTTCAATCATAGCTATAAATAACATCTATAGCACTTGTTACCCAACTTTCTAACAAAATAGTTATGAATGAATAGCTTACCTTATATTTATAACCTTTAAATTTGATGAAGTTCAGTTTTCTTGATACCCAATTCCTGCAATCTCCCCCATTGTTGTTATTCGAAATCATCACCCAAACTCAGTTACCACTTCACCCCTTAGCTGAACTCGAGAGCTTTGGTAGCTTCTATGTAGAACAGTGAGAAAGAAAAAATTGAATGGAATGGAACGGAAAGGGAGAAGAATGAATAGAATACTGAGTGTTTTTGGGTATATTCTCCTTAGGCTCTATCTCTCTCCCATAAACACATAAAAAAAAAATGCTTAGTGGAACTTTGCTAGTCTAATGTTAAGCCATCTCTTGCTTAACTTCGTATGACTCAACATTCCACTCCTTGATTCTCAACATGATGTATTAATTAACTATTTAAGGACTCAGCCTTCTTTCCCAATACATATATATATAATACATTATTTTATCTTCTTTATATATATATATAATTTATGTATTTTATTTACATAAATTTCAATATTAACCAAAATTGGATATTATTTATTTACTTTCAGAAATTATTTATGCAATAAATATATTTTAATATATTTATCACGCTTTACCTTCACACGCATATTATACCACAATTATCACATTAATAGTATAATATAAATCAAATACAACAATAATTTGATTTCTTTTCCAACAATAAATTGTTTATAACAATTTACTAAATATAATACTATAAATTATTATATTTACCGTATCACATACATCTACATATTATACCGCACGTAATCACACATACAATGCAATATAATAACTATTAAAATAAAAATTTATTTTACTAAATCTTTATTTTAATATTATCTAAAAATTCAAAATGTCACATAACAGCTCTTGGAACTTCTCCCAAGATATTTTGAGTGCGGCAGGTTGAGTGCGCTTTACATGTTCCCACCAGTAATCTGCCTCTGCTCGCAACATGAAGGTGGCAAAGAGAACCTTTTGTTCCTCGGAGTATCCCAAGACATCAAATATCTTGTTGATCTGCTTTATCCACGTCTCCGCCTTAAGTGGTTTTGGCTCTCCAAAAAACTCCGGTGGTCCAGCTCCTTGAACTGCTTAGCGGTGACCATTCGAGAGTTGTTAGTGTTTCCACCTGCATTTTGGATAGGAGCCGCTTTCGCCTGATGTTGCATGAATTACATAAAGCCTCTGAACATCCCATCGTTCACCATTTCATCGGTGTTATTGTTTACATGAGGATTATTGTCTTCATGTTGCACATTATCCTGGGCATTAATCTGTGGTGACTCAACGGTCTCATGTGCTTCATTATTTATCTCAACATTTTCGGATGCCATTTTCAAATACTGCCACAAAACAAGGGTTAATTAATATATCACATATTATCCCTATACTCTGACCGACCAATTAAATACCAAATAAACTTAGGTACGTCATACTAGCGAAGGAATTCCTCGTCACTCCTCTCCTAGTTCTTGTCTCACATCTCAGTCAGGGATCATATCCCTAAACTTTGATACCAACTGTGACGCCCCCAAAATAGGTATACCTCACACATCTTGAGTCGCCAAATACATGGTACAAAATTCAAATACAACTTAATTATACAACAGTCGTGTAAAATACAACAAAACATAATCTAAGAGTTTTAATAAGAATATTGTCATCTAGATAATATCCACACTCAATGGAGTCCTCATTACATTTATTGTCACACTATTTAATAGAATAGTGAGGACTACTAATGCTTATCATCGGATAAAATCACTCCGCTTCTCGACTAGCTAGTTTGCCACGTTCTCATTTCTCAAGAGAACGGTGAAAGAAAAGGTGAGCTCAACTAGCCGAAGAAGAAATATTATGACTAAGATAATGCGAGAATAAATTATCATTAGTCTTCAACAATGTTAAAGCGATAAAATACAATAGACATCAAGTTTAAGCTGCGGTGAATAAGCAATCCATTAGAAGAGTCAAGTAGAGCATGATATCTACTATCTTCTATGATTTAAAATGTTTTCATCAATTTTTATAGCTGAGACTCAGTTTAATAAATAAACCACATCATCGAGTCATCCCTGCACTACGGGCCAAGGATATTCATTAAATCATCAATGGTCATGACTATACCGAATAATCCTCAGTCATAATCATACCAAAAGCGTCCATCAACGCATTTACTACAGTGCTCACGAGGACTTTTACCACATCATTTATAACATTACAGTCATGATTATCTTTGAATAATCCTCAGTCATAATCATACCAAGTCCATCCATGACGTAAACCAAAGATGACTTTCATCACAATATAAGCATGAGGATGATGACAATGACATAATAATTCAATAAAACAAGTTCAAGAATAAATTTTAAAGATTTATAAGTTAATTTATCTTGAAATCAATTACGTCAAATTGTCGACGATAATCTTTTGCTTTGTGGAGTAAAATTCAAGAATGCTCGGAAGAATATTTTCATGAAAAGATCTGGGATGAAGCGCAAATATACGAGGATATTCTACTAATTTCATGGAGTATAGAAGCCAAAACTTTAACCAAATGAGTATTATAGAATATATGAAGCGCAAATGAATTTTCACCGCCATGCGGTAATCCACGTCAAACATGATCATTTCCACAATTTTATAAGGAATGAATCGAAGGATCATTCACCGTGCATGTGATAATCCACATAGACAGGTTATTCCAATAGAATAATAAAGAATGGAACCAGGTCATGCGTAATCTGCACAGACATGATATTCCAACAGAATAATAAGGAATGGAATAATAGAAGAATTCACCATGCATGCGATAGACCGCATGCATGTGTTATTCCAACAAAATAATAAAGAATGGAACCGAATCCAAAGCATAATCCGCATGTAGGCGAGGATATTCCAAATGAATAATAAAGAATGGAATAACAAAGAATTCACAATGCATGCGATGAAGCAAGACAAAAAAAGTTATTCAGCGAGAATAATAAAGAATGGAACCGGGTTTAGCGTAATCTTGCATGACATGGATATTCCAGCAGAATAATAAAGAATGGAATAATGAAGAATTTCACCACGTATGCGGTGCTTGGCATAGACGTGTTATTCCAACATAATAATAAAGAATGGAATAATGAAGAATTTCACCATGTATGCGGTACTTAGCATACACAAAAGTTATTCAACATAATAATAAAGAATGGAATAATGTAAGCTCGTTCATGAATATGAAAGAAATAATACCCCTAACCTTAGAAAGAAAGCTGGATCTTTGGAGTAGAGAGGTAGCAAACTTCTTCTTCTTTCTCTCTATAATTTTTCTCTATAATAATTGCTCTAAAGCTTTAGTGAATTGGTGAAAAATGAAGGAAGAATGAGCTTCTATTTATAGGAAAATATAGTTTCAATAATTGCACGTTTTGGGGCTCGAAATATTACAGTACAATACCTTCAACTTTTCTTTCATTTTTAATTTAGTCCTGCAAGTATTATCAAACTTGCACCACCTCCCGTAATAGTAAATAATGTGAATCAATAGTTATAATCATGTGAAAAAATGAATTACAGTATAGTACCTCCATCTATACCTCTATTTTTAACTTAGTCATGCAAGTATTATCAATCTTGCACCAACTCTCCTAATAGTACAAGAATGTGAATCAATAGTACACACATGTGAACAAATAGTTATAATCATGTGAATTAATAGCAATTAATTGCTCATTTATCTGATTAATTACCCGACTGGTCAGTAAAACTTCCAGACATCAATTAATATCGAAATAAATGTAGATTTCCACTAACACTAATAATTTCAACATAATAGAACTATCAATTTCATCTTTAATCAACACAAACTTATTCATCATTAATATTATAACTCACAATATTTAACAACCAAGTCGTTCCCAGGAAAGAGGGGGATTTCCGATAAGGATTTCTCCTTATTGACGCGCAATTAGATGACCAAACCTCTCATTGACAGAACTTCTAGATATTGTAAATATTGCAATTTAATAATATGAATAACTTTGTCATCTCAATTATTGATTTAATAATATATTATATATTATGCAGATGATACTGTGACAATAATCGAATCAATAATATGAGAGATATGATGCAACAACTACTGTAACAATAATTGAGTATAACTGAGTGACTTCTCACGTAAGCATCAATAATCAATACCGTGTGCTACTATGTAACCACGTGTATTACTGTACCTTTACTACCGGGTAGTTTAACGGTAAAACTTCCGCCATTATTTTTAAAAAGATAATTATGTCATTTTTTAACTACGACAATACTTTCGTTGTGGGGTCCACCAATGATTGTGCCATCATATGAATATTCCTTGTTAAAACGAATATTACCTGACCAATCAAATATTATATAACCACTTGCTTACTTTGTAAAATTTGTAAATATTACCCACAACTATAACATTATATCAAATCCACACCATAATATTCAAAAATATATTTTGAGAAAATTATTTTTTATTCATAAAAGTTGGGGTCTTACAAGTAGCATTTATTCCAATCAGTTGATTCAACGAGTAAGGAGAAATTAAATGTAAGAGGGGAAAACTCCTTAGGTGGCTAAACCCTACGGGCCAACCCTTAGGGGATCCGGAACCGACATAATGGTCTCTCCCTTCACATTTTCTCGTTCTTCCTTTACCCTATTTTTATTTGAATGGCTCCTAATGCTTGTGCTATTTTTTTTTCTTCTTTTAGGTGTCCGTGATCGTTCTTTCCTGAATCCAGTCTTCTTATTTAAGTTTCATACCTTCTCTCTTGTTATGATAAGCACTTAATTTTAAATGTTAATTCACTTTCTTTCCTTATTTCCAGAATTCTCATGTTAAGTTTTCTTGTTACAGGCCAATTCTAGTGAACGTTCCATAGACCCAAAAACTACTAAGGAAGTTCCTTTCATCAGCGACTGGGGAATGGTTCCTTTTTATGGGTCTTTGGCGTTTCTCGGGACCAAGTGAAGAATTATGATCGTCTGACCTTTCCTCCTCCGAGAAAGCGGGCTTATTTCTATATCTACGGCCATGCAAGCTTAGACGATTTTCCCTGCTCGCTTGCATTCCCGTGATGTATGTAAAAAAGGAGTACCCCTACAGTCCCATCCGTTTCATATCCGACTCATCCAATCGTCTTTAGGGGTGGCAACATTGGACCGACGAGGTTCTTGCAAATTCTGATTATGTGGATATATTGGAGAGGGCCGACAATATGCGTTGCATTCAGCTATACATGGATCTTCGTATCTAACAAGACCATGATGCTCTTACCATCTTGATTTCACGCAGGTGATTTCACTACTTGGGGGGAATGCACCTCTACTCTGGAGGATGTCTATGTCATCTACCAGTAAGTATTTGCCCCCTGCGCGTGAGTCACGCCTTTGCTGGGACGATCACGCAAAATGTTTCAAGTGTTGAAGTCTTCATTCAAGTTTCTAAACAATTCGCGGAGCTTGATTTTTTTTTTGCAAGTCTCGAAAATGAAAGTCCTATGAGAGGGAAACCCTAGGAGGACGAGCCCTAGAAGAGCTCTCCCTGGATATCTTGGAAAATCTTCAATATAATCCTTCTTATTCTCTCTTGAAATTTCTCGCTTCTTCAGAATCAAGAAGTTATTGAGAAGGCCAATGTCGATGAAGAGGATGATGATGTTCCCATTGGGCTCTTTTCGAGTCGAGGACTTGAAGTAATTTAGTGATGATGTAGAAGACCTTGCAGCCGTGGGTGTTAATATGTCTTCTTTTTGTGCTAGGCTGAATCTTCTGAACTCAAATTTTTATATTGTTGCACTTCACTCGGAGGTTGCTATACGTAAGTGTGAAGATGACTGCTTTTCAGTACAACTCTCAGATCTTGACGAACCCACAAGAAAATTAGAGGCCAAGTCTCGGGATCTAGAGTCCAAGCTTCGGGATGTAGAGTGCCATCGACGAGACTTATAATCAACTACCCAAGAGGTTAGGGAGCTGAGAGAGGTAAATCTTAATATTCATGAGACCACCATTGCTTACTTGGAGGCTTTAGCTATGCCCCTCTTCAACTTGATATGTCTTGGCCTTTAGATCATGGTTTTTTGTAATATTTTCCATTTCCTGTATCAGAACACTAATTTACATATATTTCATTTATCAAAATATAGTTTCTTCATCCTTAGTGATTGTCTTTAATTTGAATGATTCCTTAAAACCCAATATTTAACGTTGAATCTTAAGTAGTTCAAATTAAGACTCCAAGACAACAATAGGCCTCATAAAACAGAAAACATGAATCTCTTCAAGAAAAAACATGTTTTTTTAATGCAAACTAACACTTGAATCTATAGTTTTTTTCAAAAGAGATCAGAAAAAATATTCACGCAAAAACATAAGTTTGACAATTAATTGATAATAAAATTTCTTTTAACGAAAAACATAACATTTCAAACAATAAATCCTGCTTTTGTCTGAGAAAGCATAACGTTCACCACTTTTAGAGATAAAGTGTAATTTTTTTGGGGGGGTTGAGGGCTTATACTCAGGTGCCTCAATCACTTTTACAGTTGAAAGTGTAACTTCCGAGGATTTATAGTCAGGTGCCTCGATTACTTTTGAAGTTGAAAGTATAACTTGTCTGGTCCGAGGACTTATAGTCAAGTGCCTCGATTACTTTTAAAGTTAAAAGTATAACTTTTCGGGTCTGAGGACTTATAGTTAAGTGCCTCATTCACTTTTGATGATAAAGTGTAACACTCGGGTGCCTCGTCACTTGGGTTGTCCAATTTCTTGGCAAGTGCAGTCTACGAGGACTTGAAATTGGGTGCCTCGTCACTTGGGTCATCCAATTTCTTGGCAAGTGTATTCTACGAGGACTTGACCACCATTTAGAGTGGACCACCATCTTGGGTGGATTTTTTTTTTAATTTGTCAATTCTTGTGCCTCCTCCCTTGGTCATCCAATTACTTGGCAAGGGATACTCCTGAGGACTTGAACCACCATTTTTGGTGGACCACCATCTTGGGTGGTTTTTTAATTCGTCAATTCTTGTATCAATAGTTTAGATTTCTTTCGATGGTAGAGCCAGTATTTGGGTTGTCCATCATCTTGACTTTCGGGACTGCACCATGAGTAATAGTGTTGCACGTTTCTTTTCTTAGCTCAATCTTTTCGACCGCCAGCTTCTCATGGTATATCCTCTGCAAACTTTAACAGTCCATAGTGGAATGTCCTGCGTATTGGTGGTATACACAAAAGTCTGACCTTCTTTTCATCTCTTCCGTCACAATCAACCGGGGCCTTAGAGGCTTCACCACTCCGTGCTCGACACATTGTTCGTACAGGCCCCTGAATGCCTTCTTAGTGCATATGATAGCCTCCGGAACTGGCATTTTGGTATACTTGTCCCCGTGCTTTCCTCTGTTTAGTTCAAATTTCTCATTCTTCTCCCTCTTGCCCCCTTGTGGTTTTGACTTAGATTCCGCCAAAGCCACAGTTGGTATCCTCTTACCCTTCCATGTAACCATCGCATGGATGGTGGGCAATGTCATGATTCCTCCCAAGTCTTGTGCAATTAAAAGATGAGAGGGTCGCAAATGAATCACAAGCCTTGGTAATGAGGTGGGGCTTGAAGGCGTCTAAAGCAACATTGTTGCATATGTTGACCAAGTTCTTTTTTTCAATTGCCTCTACACACTTCTATGCTTGGGCCTTGAACCTATCCACGTAATCCGACAGCTCCTCGTTTGGCTTCTGCTTGAATCGCATGAGCTCTACAATGGTTAGGTGTTTCTGCACATAGAAAAATTTCTTAAAAAATTATAATTTTAGATCATCCCAATCATGAACTGATCCCTTCTCCAAATTGTAGTACCAACTGAAGGCACTATCCATCAAAGTCTTGTTGAATTCCCTCATCAAAAAATTGTGATTGTTCATTTCATCATATCCTAACCATGGGGACATCGACTCCACGAACCTGACAATATGTTCCATGTCATTTCTTTTCTCCCCATTATATTTTGAAAATTGCGGGGGATGCTCGATATACCCTGTCGGGTAAGGTTGTCTCTGAATATGTGTCGGGTAAGGTGGAGTAAAGTCTAACTCCGAAGGTTGGGATGTCTGCTTGTGAATTTGATTGATCACATCGATCATATCATCATTCATCACGTATTGACTCATGGCATTGACTCTTTGTGGTGTTATGACGTATTACTGCATTGGCGGTGTGTATGGTAAAGAAATTGGTTGATGCACACTTGCATCGTGCAAAGCTTGCATTAATTGTGCTTGTTGGCTCGTTCGTTGGACGTGGCTTCAGACGGTTGGTATCTAAACTTGTGAAAATAGGGGGAGAGTGGTCGTGATGATGTTTGTCTGAGGCTGGCTTGCTTTCAGTCTGGGTTGTGGCATGTCATCACTGTTTTGGGGTTCCAAGTTGATGATTGGAACCGACTAATTCTCCGTTAATGGAGGTACAGTCTGATTCTCTCTGTTATTGTTATTGTTGTTGTCCTCCACTCCTGCTCATTCCTCCTTCGAACTGCTTGGAAACATGGCCTTGAAAGTGGGGATTTGCATCAACTATTGGCGAAAATTCCCCATTTCCTCTTGTTTCCTTTGCATCTCTAGCATCATAGCTATCATCATTCCTTGTTCTTCCCGTGCTTCCTTCAATGCCTTAAGCATCTCCAATTGCACATCATTCGTCTACTCTCCACTTTCTTCCTCGTCATGCCTTCCCGCGCCTGTCTGTCTGACATTCGTTGGTTGTTGATCAGCCATGTATGGTGATGTTGAACTTCCTTCTGAGGCGTCTTCAGGGACGAGTTGATCGAGATCTATATTAACGCCTTGGAGAGCTTGATTTGCTTACCTTGGAACTGGATCCGGTGAAGTAATGCTCGTTGTCGGTGACACTCTTCCGGTAGTTCTCCCACTTCGATTTATAGGCATACCCTTCACGAATTCTACACCTCCCCAGCAGAGTCGCCAAAGAAATGTGGGCAAAGAAATCGTACCTTGCTAGGGTTAGGGTTTTGTGTTGGATGAGGATGAGAGAAATCCACGAAAAGTACGGAATTGATTGATTGGTCGAAGAGTGGAGAAGAACAGGTGAGCGATTACTCCAACGACACGTGGCATAACTCTTAGAATCTGAGAACCTTGTTAGGGTAGCAAGGATTCAGAGAGCCTTCTTGAGTGCTTCGGGTTGAGAGAGAGCATATCCAAGTCTCTTAGTCTTCCAAAAGGTCCAAGAGTCCAAAGTGAGGTCCCCTTCCCAATGGAGTGGAAGGGGTATTTATAGGGTTTTTCTGGAGAGTGGTCATGTGCTAGGCACATGACCTCTGGAAAATTCCAAATTTACCCTTAGTCATCAAAGTAATGCCCAGATTGTCATGTCCTTCTAGCCACCAATCCAATCCCTCAATCAATTCCCAAATGAGTCGTCTCCATGTGTCTTCTACCTCGGGACCCGTGGAAGATTTTCTCAGGTCTTGCTTCTTTATTTCCAACACTTCCGTCATTTTATTTGATCATAATGTGAACTCTAATTTGTATATTTAATTTAATTAGGTCAAGAGAATCCTAATTTGCACTTGATCCCACATACCACACAAAACTTAAGTCTGTTGGAGTTAATAGTGTTTGTCAAAAAGGTAAAAAAAAAAACTAAATTAGAGACTTTTCTGAAGATGTTAAAATTTCCTTGGATGTAGCATTATATTGCGGAAAGTCAGAATCAAAAGAACTACGTATATGAAATAGCACCCCTAAAAGGAAAGACACTAGATATAGAGTAGTCAATGTGACATTCAATGTTCCCCATGCTACATGTATGAACACTAGAGCATATAACAAGAAATGTTAAACTTATGAAATGTTATAAACATCTACAAGGCATCTGTCTACTGAGTTCATGCACTCATAGAAAAATGCAGCCAATAATTTTATATATATGGTAAATACAGACGCAAGCCCATTTTCTATGGTGGTATACTCAATGTACATGTTAAATATATACTGATATAAACCTATTGTACATAGGTACAGTTAAGATAACCAGATCATTAACTCCCAAATCTTTAGTTATGTTACTGGGGGATGAACAACTACATTAGCAAACAACGAGGCACAAAACAAGATTTAAGTACAGATGATCCTTGGGTATCAAGCTACTCAGTAAAATATAATACTCCCAAACTTGAACCATTGCTTGTCCTCAAGCAATCCTAACACAACCTAAACTGACACAAACACAACACAATGAATGCAACTAATAATCGAGCAAGAACCACAGTAGTAGATAATGCAAACGTCTCAGAGATAAACACTTAGCTTACAGTTAACCTCGTATCATGTACAGTCATAACCTCTTACATCCTCATCTCATTAGCACCACTCTAGCCTTTTCCGTGTGTGTGTCCAATATTATATTAGCAAGTTTCAAAGTCATTTATGTGATCAATTTCATGTACACACTCACCCTTCTCACAGATATTCAAATGAGCATGACATCCACATAAAGAATAGGGAAATCAGGTTTTAAAACAAATAAATATAAGACATTAAATGCTCATGTTTCGCGGGTGCATTTTATACTCCGTCCCACTAATTATTTTTCGTTTGACTTGTGCAATGTCCAACCCCCTTAGGCTTTTCAAAGTTACTCGTGCCAACGACTCCCAAACCAGATAGCTTTAGGGCGCTGGGTGTAGAGACATCCCCTAAAGGCGTACTTGTCCGAGTAACGGAGGCCACGAAGTTGAACTAAGCCAGTTTTTATTCCTTATGGATTTATATATATTTTTTCAATTTTTAATTTTAATTTTTATTATTATTATTTTTATTTTTATTTTGTTTTTATTTTTTAATATTATATGAAACCAAGATTCCCCAAACTTATATATCAACCAATGTTCAGCTTTAATCAGTGACCAACTAAGTGTTCATGTCCTATCACACATAGAGTTTCTAATTGCAACTGATAGTTACTGGTGTGCTTGAATATGAAAAAAGACATGAATAACGCAATGAAGTTCAAACGATCAAGTTTAATCGGTACATACTACTCAATTTCTCGCAAGTTAAATGAAACCAAACTCATCATCGACCATCATCTAAACATCCATAGCTCAATCCTTGATCATCATGCAATATGTTATGCTCATGCTTCTACTGACATAAATCATATGTGAATGAATGATGCAATTTTTTTTAATTATAAAAAAAAATGAATGAATGAAGCAATATGACAGTTAACAACTATTAATGCAACCTACTATGCAATCACTTCATAGATAAACAAAATAAACACAAATTCCCCCAAACTTAAAGCAATTAATGTCCTCATTACATCAAGATAGGAAAAAAATAAGACAGAGGACTTCCCTGAGCGATGAGTCAATACTCTCCATACTCTTTGTCGTTTCCCTCATCGTCTGAATGGGGATATGCAAGCAAGACAGGAGGAATGAGCAACACACTTGAATTGGACTCGAATAACTTGTAAACAAAATAGGAGCAAATTTATTAAATCCTAATTAATGCAAATTTATTAACTACTATGAAACCTAATGAAATAAAACAAAACTAAAAAAATAAACTTGGGTTGCCTCCCAATAAACGCTCGTTTTAGAGTCGTCAGCTTGACTTCTTCAACTCTCTATCCAATTCTCCTTCGAAAATTGAGGAACCCTCCATCCATTAATAGCAATGTAAAATTTGAGGGCTTCACTTCAGTAAGGGTCATCGTTTCAAGTTCACCTAGCTTATTATTTTTAGATATAATCTCCTTTATGAACTGTAAAAAATCTAGGCGTTTGCTCTGTTGTGTCTGTGAACGAAATATTGAATTGAAGTTTCTTGAACACAACTAGATTCATCCATCTTCTCATGGACCCTTATCTCATTCCACCATGGCTGCAAATTTATACTGGCTCCCATGTCACAGAGAGCTCTGCTTACGGAATGACTACCCTTTGTACACGGGTTTGCAATGCTATCCGGATTCTTAAGTTTTGGTGGAAGAGACTCATTGGGTAACAACATTGGAACTCAAGGCTAGATCTTCTCTGGCCTCCTTTTCCTGCTCCCCACTTGTCTCCTCCTTTTCAGCATACATGACTATTGGCTCAGATTCTCCATCAGTTTCAGGAACCATGTTACTTGGCAATTCACCTTGAGGGCGATTGTTAATGGCACTTACCAACTGCCCAATCTGATTCTCTATATTTCTAAGAGTCACTTCATGATTGTTTTTCACGTCTCATTCTCTTTTATGTACTTAATCAGAAGCTCCTCCAGTTCTGGTTTCTTTTCCTGTTGTGGGGTTGGTTGTTGGCAATCATGAAATCCGGGTGGTTGAGTTTGTCGTGACGCTTGAGGTTGGGCTTGATTATCTTGCCACAAAAAATTCGGGTGATACCCCTAATCCCGATGATAGTTGTTGGGATAAGTATAATTGTATGGGTAGCCACCGAAGTTGCCACCATACTGTATTTTCTGGGTAGTCTCCATCTGTGTTGACAACTCATCGAGTTCATTAATCCACGTCGTGTTTGGATGAGTCATTCTCATATATGACCATTGATAAGTATAGTTAGCCATGATATACCTCGTAAAAGAAAAAAAATTAAACAAAAAAAATTAAAAATGTTTAAATAAACTAAATTGATAAAAACTAATAACGAAATAATTATTAGAACTGTTCCCCGGCAACAGCGCCAAAAACTTGTTGTTTGATTTATATAATGACAAATACGCGCAAGTGCACATGGTCAATCAAATAATAAAGAAGTAAAAAGAGTGTTGAACCCACAGGGAACCGTTACTAACGATTATTCTAATTATCAAGCTTTTTACTAACTTAATCACTTAAACAGTCACTCCAATTGAATTGTGAAATTGTTTTGACTAAAAGAAAATAAAAATCAATTAACTAACAATTATTGATCACCAGATGATAAAGACATAGTAATACAATTTCCCCAATTACTTTGCAATAATCCCCTTACCTTATTCCCACTTGATTAATCCAATGAATTGATAACTAGGATTGCCTATCAATTTGTTAACATCTTTCAATGATTAATAAAAAGATATCTTTCAGTTATTTTGCTACTTTCGTGCAAGACACTTAAAACATATTCATTAAGCACAAACTCTTAACAAAGTTACGCATGTTATACAAGTACTTTCGTCTCATACACTGTTATGTTATCCTTAACAAGAATCAACAAATTCATACGTTATTATATTCAGATATAATCTAAAATTTTCTTTTTCAATTCAATCAAAGATATGAAGTTAATTGTTGGCCAAATAATTATTTAATTATGCTCAGAATAAAATAATCAACTCAAAAGGTTCCATTGTATCCCTAATTAAGAAATTAGTTCATTATCAAAATAGAAACCAAAAAATAATAATTAAATAACGTCTTGAGTACAGAAATAAAATTAAGAGAAAGAAGAAAACTCTGTCGATGATCTCCAATCTTTGTTCTTCAATATCAGTCTTGGTGTGTCTTCAATTTGATCTCCAAGCCTCCAAGAATGGTTCCCAATGAATATCAGTCAAAAATCTTAAAGATATGTCTAAAACTAGGTAAACAACTAATACTTATACTCATAGCAAAACCCTATTACATAAGGGAAGTCAAAGACCTCTTCTAAATCAACTTCAAGCAAAAAAGGAAACAAAAAATCAAATTAAATCATTATATCGGCCGCCCACGCATGATTGTTTTTAGTGATGGCCCTCAAGGCTACACATATGCAGAATCTTCAAAACAGCCTAGTGCAGTTCACGCCAATACCAATACCAAAAGGAGCACGGCCAGCGCTACTCTGCTAGTTTGCCCAATTTGTTCAGTTCTTCTCCCTTTCATCTATATATTAAGCCCATCCATGCTCTTTTCCTGCAAAGTGACACAAAACACAAAAAATAACAAGAAAAATTACCAAGAACACACAATAATTCAAATAAAATAATACCCAATTTATAGGCTTTCAACCCACTCATCAATACCCTGACAAGAAATTTTTGAAATATGTAAGCCTGACCCCAAGTGTGGGGACAGAAACTCACGGTCTTGCGGTTATCCGTAGCCATCTCTCATACCCCCTAATCCTGATGAGAAATTTTTTGAATTGTTCTCGTCTCCAAGCAAATTTCTATAAACCAAAAACTATGTAGAGTAAAAGTTAATCTTAAAATTGTTTACCAAGGCCATGTCCTTAACCTCTATCAGAATTCTAGTACCCTTTCTACAACACCCCAGTTCTATATTATAATATGTGAGATATATGGATGTGTATATAAGGACTCAAGCTGCTATTATTAATACCTTCAGTTAGGTGAGTCTCTGTGATGGACTAAGATAACCCAAGAAAATAATATTATTGTTGGGCTAAGATGACCCAAGAAGATGATATTGTTAAAAACACAACAGAAAATGAAAAAAACATCTAACAATACATAACATCTATTAAATATACTAAAATGCACTGTCATTCCCACAGTTCGTCGTGTCCTGCCTAATTATTGTTCCTTAAGACCCTTAACAAAATTGCCCAACTAACATAACAAATGAGGATGAAAACAAACCCTAATTCATTCCCCTAAATTTTAGATTTATAATCCCCTAAATCACTACAAATCTAAATTGTTTTGATAATATCAACTGTTTTGATATTATCCTTTGTAATTTAATTATTATTTAATAAAATCACTACTTTATGCTATTAATTAATTTTTGAATTTATAATCTTCTAAATCACTACAAATCTAAAGCAGTTAATAGTATAATGTCATTCTCTTAATATTTTAGATTTATAATCCCCTAAATCACTACAAATCTAAACTGTTTTGATAATATCAACTGTTTTGATATTATCCTTGGTAATTTAATTATTATTTAATAAAATCACTACTTTATCTCAACACTATCCCCTACAATTTATATTCATTTGTTTTTCTGTGTAAAATTTGATTATCGCACAATAATATACCATTTTCTTATTATATTTTAATTTATTAATTGTATGTACACATTTATTATTAAAAAATTAAATAATCCCGCCGCAACGCGCGGGTTTATATCTAGTAACCCTAGTATTATAAGAAATTAAACAACAAATGAGATGCAAAATAGAAAATGAAGAAAACATCTAACAATACATAACATATTATAAGAAATTAAATAACAAATGAGAAACACACTTTACAACTTCATCTAAATGAGCATATGCACATAGTTAACGCTCATTGATGAAAGAACAGAATAACCGACTCTCATATATTACTGAGAAGGCTAAAATGATTTCCAAAGACGATATCATCTCTTTGTGGTCAGACAATGTTTAAATTCAAAAATGTGTGTAACAAACACAAGTTCAATAAGATTTATGACTAGTATATAAATAAAAATTGACTCCAATACAATATTTATTTCCATCAAAGACTAGTAGATTTGCTAATTTGCTACACATGAAACAAAGGATTAATCAAGTCGGGTGGATGCATTATGCACTTGATATATATTAACAATGAATACTTCCACTCCCCAATTTTATTTGCCCCAGTTTTGATTTTGGTTCATCCCATTTTAATTGTCCTATTTCCTTTTGATATTATTTTTGGACTTATTTTTCCAATATTGGTTGACTTTTTTTTTAATTAAAAATCAACAAAAAGTAAGTTCGAAAAGCTAAGTTACATGGACTCTAATGGAGTGTCGAGTCTGATATAAGTACTTTGAAGGGTCCGACCTCTAAATGTCAAGTGTCGGACGCAAGTACTTCAAGACAAACTGAATAATATATGTAATATAGAGGAAAAACAGGAATTCCCTCAATATTGAAACGTTAGATTAATTACCTTGAACTTGGAAAATGTACAATGATTAGATAAAGTAGGTGAGATTAATTACGTAGGATGGAATAGAGAAGCTGCAAAACCATATTAAGAGAGAGAAGGAGGATCAAGTGTTAGAGGATTAATTAGGACAAAGATAATTAATAAGGTAGGAAGGGTATTTTTTGGGTGTAAATATGTAATTAGTACAAATAAAATGGGATGGAGGAGTATTTTATTTTATTTTTATATCTAAATTTAGTACATAAGGGCAGTGCTTCAATCTTAAATTGGCAACACGTGACATTTATACTTTGGAACATTATATTATGAAACAACATGAGTAGATTATTATGTTATGTATAGATAATCTCACCATGCCGCTAATAAATGAACAAAGCCATTATTAAAATTATTATTAATATAATTAAGTTTATATTACAATAATTTTCTTTTGTATAATCTATATGCAATAATCCTACAATAGAAACACCAACAAAATAAAATAAAGTAAGAGATGATTATGGGATACTTCATCAAACTTTTGAGTGTCTAGCTCCCTCCCCATTGACTTCTGGCTTAAATGCTGCCTCCATCTCATATAGTTTTATCCCATATGTCATCCTTGAACCAAGTATAAACCTGATAAAACACACTTGTAATTGACAAAAGGAGGACAAAGCTCAAAGGAACCACATAAGTTTTAATTTATGCAAACCATTACCTTAATTTGGTCTGCTCTACCACTACCCAACCTATGTTCAACATAACACAATAACCTACAAATGAGATATTTTGCATCTTCAGTAAATTTCAGGTGATTTCTCCGGTGAACAATCTGACAATCGTCGAAAACTTTTTGTTAGAAAACAATATGCTAGACTCAACATAACTGATGACACATTACAGTACTTTTTCAAGTAACCTCTGTCATCTACCTAATAAACACACAATGTCTATGACAGTTAGCAGCAGAAAAAATTCGATATGATGCCGTGCATTATAGGTTTTGACTAATATATTATTTTTAGGACAAGTATTTAGTGTACACTAAAACTAATGCACAACTTGTGGTTTAACGGAGAGAAAACACTGAGATATATTGATGCTACGTTTGGATTGGAGTAATGAATGTGAGAATAGAATGACTCATTCATATGTAATGAAAAAAATTGTGTTTGGTTCCTTAGGGGAGGGAGAATATATGGAATAACTCATTCCAACTAGAATGTAATAAATCATGAAAATGGAATAACTCATCCAAACGTAGCATGAAAGTCCTACTCCAACAAGTCAATCAGCAATGCCTCAATCATGTTATACAATTTTTAAATAAAGAATCTGAAGACACAATAATTGAAGCATCTTTTGAGAAAGAAGAATAAAAAGAAATTGTTGAAGAAACGTCAAGTGAAGAATTGCATTTGAACTATTTGATATTGATGACTCTGACACCATAATGCCAAAGAACTGAACGTTGCAAATGAGAGCACTAGGTTTTGAAATGACTAAAGAGCAAATAAATCAAATGATATTCACCATAATTGTGCACATGATGGCAGTAGTAAAATGGATTCTAAAGAGGTGCTTATGAAAGCCTTCCAAGTCATTGGCCAAGATAAAAATGGAAAGATCTCTATTGCAGATATTCAACATATTTCGAAGGAGTTGGGCGAGAGTTTTACTGCTAGAGAAATTCAGGATATGGTTGAGAAAGCAGACCGTGATCGTGATGGAGAAGTTAATTTTGATGTGTTCATAAAAATAATAAAAGTATTACAATGTGTTAAAGATTCGAGTATGCCAAAAAAAATTATTCCATTGATGGAAAAGAGTTTGTCGCGTTTTAAGAATTCGGAAGATTAAAAGGTTTTACGACATTCGAAGAGATACAAATTTAGCTTAAGTAAGGCAATGTTGGAAGTAAGCTAGATCCATGAATGACTTTTAATATTTATTGATACATGCATTAAAATACATTTGTATATATACAAGAATATTAGTGTTCATGTGATGCTGTAATTATAGTCTTCAGCTAGACTTTTAAGAGAATTTGAGCAACGGAAGAAAACAGAATAGAAAGATATATTACTTCATGATATTAACTTTAGCCCCAAGATAAGATACTTATAGGCTTACTAGTACAAGAATCTAGATATTTCATCTCATCCCTACATCTTTTATTAATAGCTAGTTATTTATCAACCCTTGGATTGAAAACTGACATCACCTAACAAACTACCGTGTATTTCCTTTTCTACCCCTGCTATACCCTTGCAGCCATGTGGCTTCCTTAATTTGTCTCCTTGATCTTCTGTGCTCACTTAGTGTGAACAAGTCCTCCAGCTCATCCTCCTCTAGCTCCATTTGATCACCTACCTCTTTTTTCTTCAATCCATCTGTGATGATTTCCTCATTTTCTGTAATCTCCATGTTAGTTTGTTACTCGTTATTTTCCACTTCTTTTTCCTTCTGCATTGTTGTTTCATTGATATGAATTAGCTGACTCTTGTTTGTATCAATACTCACCCCTTCAAGGGACACCTTGTCCTCAAGGTGAAAAGTTGGATAAGTAGACTGGAATTGAGTAGTGGAGGTCCAAGTAGCTTCATCTAATGGGAGACCATCCCACTGGACTAGAATTTGAGACTCCCAGTGATTGTTGACTAATTTCTTCCTGGTATCTAAAATGGCAATTGGATGAAGTATGGGTTGGTTATGATAAGAGTGTGGTGGTAAAGATACTGATGGTGTTGGACAGTTCCCATAAATTTTTTTAGAAGAGATATATGAAATACTGGATGGATTTTGGAGTGGGTTGGTAGTTGAAGTTTGTAAGCAACTTGTCCAATCTTCTCAATGACAGGATAGGGTCCATATTACCTTTTGCTGAGCTTATAGGAAGATCTGTATTGCACACTATGCTGTCTATAGGGTTGTAACTTGACGAGTACCAGATCCCCTATGTTGAAGCTGAAATTTGTTCGTTGTTTATCTGCTTGAAGTTTCATTTTCTCCTGGGCTGAAGTCAGGGTGTTTTTCAAACTTCGCAACTTTTCATCTCTTGTCTGCAGTGTGATGTCAACTACTTCCACTTGTGCAGTGCCTGGTATGTATTGAGCAAGGGTTGGCGGTTTCTTTCCAAATACCACTTCAAAAGGGGTTTGTTGTATTGTGGAATGATAAGATGTGTTGTAAAACCATTCAGCCAAGCCTAGGAATCTATGCCATTGGTGGGGTTCAGAAGATACAAAGCATCTCAAATATTGCTCTAAGCAACTGTTAACTACCTCAGATTGTCCATCGAACTGAGGATGATAGGAGGAGGACATCTTCAATGTTGTGCCTTGTAAATGGAATAGATCCTTCCAGAACTTGGATAGGAATATGGAATCCTTGTCACTTACAATAGATTTAGGGATGCCATGGTGTTTGGTTACCATATCCCAGAAAAGAGAGGCTACCTTTGATGCAGTGTAGCTTGTAGGTAAAGGACCAAAGTGAGCAGCCTTGGAGAACCTGTCTACCACTACCAAAATGCAGGTATATCCTTGGGATGCAGGAAGATGGGTGATGAAATCCATGCTTATGTCTTCCCAGGTATTTTTAGGGACTTCCAATGGCTGTAAAAGACCACAGGGATTGACATTTATAGCTTTGACTTGTTGACAAACTGTACAATGTTTAATGTAAGCTTTGACATCTCTCCTCATCTGAGGCCAGTAAAAATTTGCAATGAGCTTCATGAAAGTCTTCTATGTACCTCCATGCCCTCCTTCAGCGGAATTATGGAACTCTTTCATGATTGAAGTCTTTAGTGAGGAAATATTGGGGATGTATAGTTTGTCCTGGTAAAAGTAAAGACCTTCTTTTATAGACCAAGGTGGGGTATTTGTGATGGATTGGAGTTCAAGGGTTGAGTGTTGAGCTTGCTTGACATCCTCAAGTATTTGAAATGTAGGCATAGTAAGTGCTAATAAGGTACCTGAGTAGGTTGGGCATATATGGTTTATGGGTTGGTTTTTGAGACATGGCATCGGCTGCTGTATTATGCTTGCCGGGTTTGTAGATGATCTCATAGGTATATCCCAATAACTTAGTGAGATAGTATTGTTGTTCGGGAGTTTGAATGACCTGCTGCATGAGGTTCCGTAAACTCTGTTGGTCTGTGTAAATGTAGAATTTAGCACCGAGCAAATAGTGCCTCCACTTTGTTATTGCAGCAGTAATGGCGAATAGTTCTCTGAGGTAAGTAGAAGCTTGCTGCATTCTTGGGCATAATTTCCTGCTGAAGTAAGCGATGGGATGTTTTGCTTGAGTGAGCACAACACCAATTGCATAAGTTGAAGCATTAGTTTCCAAGGAGAATGGTTGTGTGAAATCTGACAGAGCTAGCACTGGTGCATTTGTGAGGCTTTCTTTAAGCTGTAAGAAGGCTGTGGTCGCTTTGGCATTCCATACAAAGCATCATGTTTTAGTAAGTCTGTTAAAGGAGCTGTAATGGTGGCATATCCTCTAACAAACTTTCGATAATATCTGATTAGGCCTAAGAAACCTCGGAGTTGTTTCACATTTGTAGGTTTAGGCCAAGACAAGATAGCCTCTATTTTATTCTTATCAGGCTGCACCCCTTGATGAGAAATTATATGGCCTAAGTACTCAATATTAGTAACAGCAAATTGACACTTGGAGAGTTTAGCATAAAAAGAATTTGCTTTTAAACAACTGAGTACTACGGATAAATGTTGCACATGAGTAGGTAAATCAGAACTATAGACCAAAATATCATCAAAGAAGATGATAACAAACTGCCTTAAGTTGTGACAACCCCAAAATAGGTCCATTCCATCCAACCCATTCTGAGTCGCCAAATACATGGTACAGAAAATAATTATAACTTTATTAATACAATTGTCGTGCAAGATACGACAACACTTAAACTGTGAGTTAAATACAAATATATATCAACTGTGACTCATGTCCCAACCATGGACAACACCTCATAATGACACCTTATATAAAGGTATAAAAACCATTTTAAAATTAGAATCTTTGGGAAGTCTTTCAAGGAAACTTCTTCATACGTGGGAGGCCATGCTTTTAGGTTATGGTAGATATCATATGGCCACGTAATTATCCTTGGTTGACCTAATAGACCCAAAGAAAAACGAGAAGATTACTATCATATTCTTCCCAATGGTGAGTCTTCTCGACATATCATTATCTCCACCGTCTCTAATTGCGAATTATACTCCAAACAAACACCAAGATTATATAGGTAGTGCTTGTAAATATACTCAATGAAGTGGATGAGACAACCCCGTCTTATGATGATACGAGGTTGTATGTCATTAGACATCTTGTATGATAGTGGCAAAACACCCTTCCAAGTTAAGTTCACTCTCCCTCAATGACTATAGACCATTGTTCTATTCCCCTGTTATCCCCTCTCGACCCAAATTTACACTTTTTATTACGAAAGGAATTGTGAAGCAAAAGGGTGAGCACAACTAGCTCAGTAAAGAATATCATGATTAAAGATAAATAAATTATTAATAGCCTTCAACAGTTATAAATCAGAGATTTAGAACATACGGTAGATGATAAAACTTTTCAACCATAATTCAATGTGAACGAAGCAATCCATTAGAAGAGTCAAATAGACCATAAAATCTATTATCTTCTCCATGTTAAAAGTCCACCAACAATATTTTATCCTCAGTAACATCAATCAAAAATTCTCGCCCACAATCACATGTATAACTCATAATCGTAGTTGTTGTTCTAAATTCCTTTCCTCATCCAGACAAAGATAATTTTCATCACCGAAACATCAAAGATTATGGTTATACCAAATCATGATTCATGTTCATAATCCTACTAATAAATTCATCGTTGCACTACGGGCCAAAGATATACATCAACAAGTCATCTTTGCACCTGTGCCAAAGATATTCATCAACAAGTCATCTTTGTACTACGGTGCCAAAGATATTCATCATTTGGTCATGTTCATCTAAACACTGCTCATCTTCAGACTACGGCCAAAGATATTCATCGAAATCATTCATCTTTGCACTACAGGCCAAAGATATTCTGTTATATCATCATTTAGGACTGAGGATGATGAAAAATATTTTAAAGAAAACGAATCCAGTGAAGCAAAAGAACAAATATTAAGGATTCGTGCTTTAAACAATTCCCATTCAAAAATACTTCATAAATAACCAAAGTGGGGTAAAATTCAAGAATGATCAAAACATGGATACAATCAAAGCTAGTATCCAGAATAGATATTTTGGACAAAAAGAAGAAATTTCATTTTTCGGTGAATAGTGTTGTATTCGTGAATAGTGTCAGATATCGTGAATAATTGTCGATATCGTGAATAGTAACTCCGACACCAAAAGATAGAAATTTCACAAAAAACATCATCACGCTTTGTGAATAGTAACTCGTGAATAGTAACTCATGAATAGTAACTCGTGAATAGTAACTCGTGAATAGTAACCCGTCATGAATAGTAACTCGTGAATAGTAAATCGTGAATAGTAACTCGTGAATAGTAACTCATGAATAGTAACTCATGAAAAGTAACTCATGAATAGTAACCCCGACATGAAAAAGTTCCAAATTTGATAAAATGTTCAAACCAATATTTCAACATAATGATATTGAAGAAATAATATCACTTACGAAGAAAATAACATCCCTTTCAATCCCTTAAAATCCCTTACTATCCCTTACCTCAAAAAAAAGAAGATCTTACATTGGAATAACTTATTTGAACGAACTTGACCCAGATAAAGAACACTCAAGATATCAAAATACTCATAAGAATACACTCGATAATATAGAGAGAGAAATAGAGAGAAAACTTCAGTTTCTGGTGTGATTTTCAATTCTAACCTAAGCACCTATTTATAGAAAATTGCTTAGAACACCAAAGCAGAAAATTTAATAAAATATTATTATATATATCAAAAATTCTTACGCCCACTTTCTCAGATCTGAATTCAGCCAACAAAAAATTACAAAAACAAAAAAAAAACGTTTTTGTTATTAAAAATAATTAAAACTTTCAAAAATCAATTATTTCAGAACTTCGGAACTTCAATAATTCATAATAAATAGCCCTTTATCAGAAAATTCGAATTTCACGAAATTTTATAGGAAAATCAATTCTCTACAACTTTGCAAAAGAAAGTTTTTCCAAATTCCAAACAAAAATTGACCGAAATCCACTAACGGACGATTTTACAGGCTATAATCAAATTTCAGTCAAGAAATGGGGTCCACCGACACACAAAACATGTGTTAATCATTTAATGCAACAAAAATATTCTTCCTCCTCATATACTCATATATCCCACATTCATTAAAATATCATCTTTATTATATTATAATAATATAATAAAATATTATTTTATCAGAAAAGATAAAATATCAATTTTCAACAATTGTCACTTTAAAAATTTTCTCCATCTATATCCACATAAAATGAATATTTTTCTCATCATATAAATCAATAATTAATTATTCGCAAATAATATTACGGAATCACAATAATGACAACCAGGCAGTTCCTGGAAAGAGGGCTTTCCAATAAGAATTTCTCCTTACTGGCGCGCAATTAGGTGACCAAACCTCTCCTTGAAGCGTAACTTTCTAGACATTGCCAATAATGTTATCTAATAATATTAGGATAATATGAATTATTGTCAGATAATAGAAAATATTGTGTAGTGACAATTATTGAAACAACAATAATATAAAATATCAACGTAGCAATTATTGAATCAATAAAATAAAATATTGAGCGATTAATTATCGTAACAATTATTGAGTAAGTGCCTTTCACGTAAGAATCAATAATTCAAAAATATGCAATACCGGTGTGCTTCATTGTGCAACAACGCCAGACATCGTATTTTAACTAACAAGTATTCCAACAATGTTAACTCAGAATAACTACGCCGTTATTTATAAAAACTCCATTTTGTCATTTTCTTCATCCGACAGTTATTCTGTTATGGGTCCCACAAATGGCTACGCCGTCGTACGAATATTCTCCGACAAAAAGAATATTCCACGACCAAACGAATATTCCCCGATAAAAATGAGTATTTTATAACCACTTGTTTATTTTAAAAAAAATTCATATATCATCCTTAACTTTAAACTTTTATCAATTTAACCATTTACTGAATAGTAATTATAAGAAAAAATTGAATACTTTTATTTCATAAAATTCGGGGTCTTACATAAGTACTGTTGAAAAGTAGAGTTCATAGTAGCCTCAAAAGTTGAAGGAGCATTGGATAGGCCAAAAGGCATAACCAAGAATTCATAATGGCCACTGTGAGTTCTGAAGGCAGTTTTGTGGATGTCCTCTGCAGCCATTCTGATTTGGTGGTATCCCAATTTTAAATCAATCTTGGAATAGAATCTTACATCATGTAACTCATCAAATAACTCATCCACTGTAGGTATTGGGAATCTATCTTTCAACGTAATGGCATTCAAAGCTCTATAATCCACACATAATCTCCATGTGCCATCTTTTTTTTTACAAGAAGCACGTGAGAGATATATGGGCTGGTACTTGGTTTAATGATTCCAGTCTCAAGCATACCCTGCACTTGTTGCTCAATTTCATTTTTTTGGAAGTGGGGAAATCTATATGGTCTGACATTTATTGGTTTTGAGTTTGGCTCGAGAGGGATGTGGTGATCACTTGTTCGAGGGGGGGGGGGGGGGAAGTTGAGTTTGGTCGTTGAATATCTCTTTGAACTGAGTAAGCAATGAAGCAATAGTTGGTATGGGATGGTCAGTGGTGGATTGTAAAGAATAAAGGGTGGGTGTGGAGTTGGATTCTGATGTACAAGTGGAAAAAACAGGTGTCTAGATGAGTTGTAAGAGATAACATTGAGCTATTTCCTTTTTCTTATGTAATTGATGTAAATGATTTGCAGATATAGTATCAGGACTTGGTTGAGTACCCTGTAAACACACCTCTTTGCTATCCAGGTTAAACTTAATGTAGGATTGCTGGAAGTTTAATTTCAATTCCCCAAAACTCTATTGCCAAGCTACCCCAAGAACAACATCTGCACCATGTAAGTCTATCGCAAAAAAATTAGAGGTGAATTTATTGCCTTGAATGACAAATTCTACTCCAGTACATTGACCCACACACTTCAAGTGTTCACCATTTCCAACTAACACTGAAAAATTTGGAGAAGGAGTAATATTCAATCCCAGGTAGTTAGCTACCCTGGTTTGGATGAAATTATGACTGCTGCCACCGTCAATTAACAGTTGGAGGACCATGCCTACAATACTACCCTGCATTCGTAAACATCTAGTATTTGGAGAGCCCATGAGAGCATACAGGTTTCCTATTTCTGGATTAGCTGGTGTTGAGTCATCACTTACCTCCTCACATGGATTTTCCCCTGGGTCCAACATATCACTACCCTCAGGCATTACACCATCCAATACTAACAGTGACATTTGGCTCTTACATTTATGACCATTGTGCCAAATTTCCTCATAATTGTAGCATTGACCCTTGTCAATCTTTGTCTATCGTTCAGCTAGTGTGAGGCGCTTAACATGTAATTTTTTGTACTGGGATAGTTGTGTGTTCGGAGTGGAAGGTTTTTCCAATTTATCAAGTGGTACATAAAGGACAACAGCATTTCGAGTAACATCAGAATATTGGGGACTGGGTCCTAACAAAGACGTGTTGCTATAGCTTCTAGGATGGAAATTGTAAGGTTTTTCTGCCCCAAATTTTCCTTCATATAGCTTAGAAAGGCCTATGGCATGTTGAAGATTGTAAGGTTGTGCTCCAATAACCTCACATTGGATATCTGATCTCAGTCCCCCTATATAACATCCCTTGAGAAAGGATTCAGGTAACCCAGGGATTTTAGTGGAAAGTTGTTGAAATCTTAATTCATACTCTGTTATTGTGCTTGTTTGTGTCAATCTAGAGAGTTGTGTATTGGGATCATCATATGGAGAAGGTCCAAATCTAATATGCAATTGAAAAGTAAAGTCAACCCAAGATCTTACCAGGGGATTCGTTTCCATCCATTGAAACCAACTAGAAGCAGCTCCATCAAGATATAAAGCAACCAATGATAATTTGTTTTCCTTAGAAATTTTATGATATTCAAAATACTTGGTCACCTTGTAGAGCCATTCAGTAGGATCTCCACTCTCAAATCTAGGGAAATCAACTTTGGTTCTCCTGTGGAAGTCATCTTGTCGTCGATCAACTGGAGGTGGGTCCGGTAGGTGTTCCTCTCGGCCAACTGGTCTCCAATGTTGCATCTAATCTTGCATCAAAGGTGGGTGAATGTTTGAGCAAATTGATTGAACTGTTGATTGAATTGTTCAAACAACTGTTCTATCCGTTTAGGTTCAGCTCTCAATGAAAGCACCAATGATGCTGTAAGTATAGTCTTCAGCTAGACTTTTAGAGAATTTGAGCAACGGAAGAAAACAGAATAAAAAGATATATTACTTCATGATATTAACTTTAGCCCCAAGATAAGATACTTATAGACTTACTAGTACAAGATTCTAGATATTTCATCTCATCCCTACATCTTTTATTAATAGCTAGTTATTTATCAACCCTTGGATTGAAAACTGACATCACCTAACAAACTACCGTGTATTTCCTTTTCTGCCCCTGCTATACCCTTACAGCCATGTGGGTTCCTTAATTTGTCTCCTTGATCTTCTGAGCTCATTTAGTGTGAACAAGTCCTCCATCTCATCCTCCTCTAGCTCCATTTGATCACCTACCTCCGTTTTCTTCAATCCATCTGTGATGATTTCCTCATTTTCTGTAATCTCCATGTTAGTTTGTTCTTCGTTATTTTCCACTTCTTTTTCCTTCTGCATTGCTGTTTAATTGATATGAATTAGCTGACTCTTGTTTGTATCATCATGTATATGCATGCATTCATTAAATTATATTCATGTTCTAATTCATGTATGAAATCATATAGATAGATGTCTTATAGCCTATAAATAACCTTATACCTGGATCAATTGAAACAAGTGAAAATGAATCGTCTGTCAATGAATTTTGTAATCCGATTATTGCCAAAGAAAGGGCTATGACTTCAAGTAAGGTATTACTATTACTTTCCACTCGAGTGGGGTATTTTTCTTTTGGGATTGGGGGAGGACCGATAAAATTTGTACTGGTCATTAGTACTATATTAATTTTGTGCCGTTAGATATTTTAAGATAGATCTGAGGGTTAAGATTAAACCCTTACTATCTCAGCCCCTTTCTCACTCCAGTCACTTTCCTCAACATGTCACCACCGCGGATCGTTCCACCACCACCATTTTCTCAACAATTCACCGGCCATTTCATTTCCACCACCTCACCATCGCCGCTCGTTCTCTCTCCTTCGCCACCACCACTCTACCCCAAACTCCTCGTCTCCATCATTACCAACTAACAAAACCTTGATCTTTCCCTTCAAATCTTTTACCATGTTGGCAAATTCCACCCCAATTTCCAGCATAATTATGACACCTACCACGCTATCATCAACAAGCTCGCGCATTCGAGCCAATAGAAACTCTTCTCGCCCAATTACAACAATCGGACAATAAATGCGGCGATAATCTATTCATAGTTGTAATTCGAAACTACGGAATCGCCAGTCGCCCCAAACAAGCCCTCCAAACTTTCTTACGGGTCAAAGAATTCGGCGTTGAAACCTCAGTAAGGTCATTTAATACTTTGTTAAACGCTTTGATTCAGAACAAACAATATAATTTGGTGCATATATTGTTTGAACATTGTAAAAAGAAGTTCAACATAATACCTAATGTTTTTACTTGCAACATTTTTCTCAAAGGTCTTTGTAAAAATAATGATATTGAAGGTGCCCTTAAGGTCTTAGCTGAAATGCCAATAATGGGTCTGGTGCCAAATGTGGTGAGTTATACTACCATATTGGGGGTTTATGTGTCTAAGGGTGATATAATTGGTGCAAAGAAGATATTTGATGAAATTCTTGACAGAGGGTGGATTCTGGATGCAACGACATATACAATTTTGATGGATGGGTTTTGTAAGCAAGGGAGGTTAATTGATGCAATTAAGGTTATGGATAACATGGAGGGTTGGGTGTTGTGTTGTAAGTTGATCATATGAATGTGATTCCATTTACTAGACGAGAGTCTTTTGGAACTAACAATCCCTATTTGATATATATTTTTCCTATCAATGTATTTATTATTATTATCAAATGACTGCAGGTGAGAATTGAATGAGTCCTAGATCACTCTTATATGTTTAATAGTCTTGAAACTACTTTCACAGTGAATTCAAATGGCATTTTGTTTAGGAAGCAAACCATAATTTATTGTCTAAAATTTTCAAAAAATCCTTGTTAGAAGTCGAAGCATTTTTTTTCCCGGTATGAAATACATGCTCTGAAGTGGTTTTTCTGTTCTTTTATAAGCGGGTAGTGTTGTACTAGTGGAGGTTATTCACTTTATCAGATTTTTATCTGAGCGTCTATTCATCTATTTACTTTTCAGAAAATCAAAACGTCATTGTCCTCCATCACAAACACATGACGATACTTAAAAAATGGGAAACACGCGGTGTACCTAGTAATAAATATATATTTACTCGATCATAATTTTACTCGAGCAATAACAGACTAAATTTATACAAAATTATATCTTATCCAACCATCTTTCGAGACAAACAAACACATAGAACTTCCATAAAAGATAATCAGGCCCTGTAATATAGATAACACAACATGAAATAATGGACCAAAATGCAATAGCACATCAAAACACGCAATAAACAAAGCCTTCATAAGCACACAAAAACAAAAGCCTTTATAGGCAAAAATAGCTAGTCATATCCATGATGTCTTCACACATGACGCATCTAGAAACACAAGACTCACCACCTACAAAACATGTTATTCCTTCAAGTAGATCTTTCAAGTCAAGAACTGGCATTTCCACAGCAGAACAATATATCTTAAATAACACAGTGCCTGCAAAAAAAGTTAAAGCTACTGTCGAACAAAAATGGTGAAATACAGAAGATCTAGCTCCATGCCACTTCTTGAATTGGTGCCATATTAAGATCAAAAATTGGTTCTTGCAAACGAACATTGTGTGTTATATGTGGACTCGAGCAATCTTCCTACAAGTTTGAGAAATAAAAAAGTTAAAAATATCATCCATAACAAAACCAATCAAGTAAAGTACAATCATATATATAAAAGTTTAATTATTAACTTTTCTTGTACGTATCTCATGTTGTGGTTTCATTCTTCTTTTTCCCTTTCGACCTTCTTTCTTCTTCAATCCCTTGACATTTTCCAATCGATTGTTAACCTTATTTTCAAGCACTTTGTCAGTTTCAACTTATTGTAAAATTTTCAAGTTTTTTGCTACAGTCATTTTTCATCTTTTCCATGAAAATACGTGAATCTTTGTTCATTGAAGCTTGATATGTTATTCGTAGGAGTTGTGATTGGACTCTTCTAATTAATCCAATCTTTTGCATCTTCTTCATTTGGCTTCTCTTCATCTAATACAATCCGTCTCTTTACAACCCTTGTAAGTCTATTGCAAATGTATTTCTCCAGAAATTTTGTCACATTTAGCCGACTAAATACTCTCAATATATGACAACAAAACATCCCCTCACTTTCAAACTTTTTGCAACTACTAGTCACCACTTCATTATTAGTGTTACAAAACACCTTATATTCTTTCTCTTTTTTCCAATGTGGAGAAACAATATATGTACAAGTGTCTTGTATGTCATCATTCACTATAAACGAATCAACACAGCCATACTCCTCTTTAAATAGATGAAAAAAATTTAGGAGTGTAACTTTTTGATAATTGTCTTATTACTGGAGACTTGGAGAAACCTAATGAAGGGACATTTTCTCTCATTTTAAACTCAGCCTCTAGCTCCTTATTTCGCTTTTGGTCCACCACCCTATCAAAATGTTTGAAAAAATCACTGATGCTTAAAGTGTTTTTCAAATAATCTTTCAAATCACTGTTTAAACTTTCAGACATTTGTGTGCTTCGGATGTAAGACCACAACTTTTATGAATAAAGAATAATTTTCTCGAAATATATTTTTGAATATTATGGTGTGGATTTGATATAATGTTATAGTTGTGGGTAATATTTATAAATTTTGCAAAGTAAGCAAGTGGTTATATAATATTCGATTGGTCAGGGAATATTCATTATGACCAAGACAATCATTAAGTGGACCCTATAACGGAAGTATTGTCATAGTTAGAAAATGATGAATTATCTTTTTTATAAAATAACGGTGAAAGTTTTACCGTTAAAAGCGTTGAACACTACTAGAAGTAGGTAGAAATGCGATGTACGCGTGGTTGCATAATAGCACACGGTATTGGTTATTGATGCTTACGTGAGAAGTCACTCAATTATTGCTACTGATGAATTCTTTGCATCATATCTCTCATATTATTGATTCAATTATTGTCACAGTATCATCTGCATTTTATGTTATTAAATCAATAATTGAGACGCCAAAGTTATTCATATTATTAAATTTTAATATTTACAATGTCTAGAAGTTCTGTCAAGGAGAGGTTTGGTCATTTAATTGTGCGCCAATAAGGAGAAATCCTTATCGGAAAGCCCCCTCTTTCTTGGGAACGACCTGGTTATTAAATATTGTGAGTTATAATATTAACGATGAATAAGTTCATGTTGATTAAAGATGAAATTGATAGTTTCATTGTGTTGGAATTATTAGTGTTAGTGAAAATCGACATTTATTTCGGTATTAATGGATGTCTGGAAGTTATACTGACCAGTCGGGTAATTAATCGGATAAATGAGCAATTAATTGCTATTAATTCACATGATTATAACTATTTATTCACATGTGTGTACTATTGATTCACATTCTTGTTACTGTGAGACCCCGAATTTTATGAAATAAAAGTGTTCAATTTTTTCTATTTTGGTGAATAGTTAAATTGATAAAAGTTTAAAGTTAAGGGTGATATTTGAATTTTTTTTCAAAGTAAGTGATGATGAAGTTTTGTTTTATTAGTATTATTAACGTAATAAAACAGAAACATCTTTTTATATAAAACAGAATACTTTATTAAAGTTATTCATAAATAGAATATATTATATTTTATTATTGTGCGTAGTGTTTTGCGATAGTAAAATATTTTTATATAAAACTGAATACTTTATTAAAGTTATTCTATAAATAGAATATATTATATTTTATTATGCATAGTGTTGCATAGTGTTTTGCATAGTAAAATCTTTTTATATAAAACAAAATACTTTTATAAAATTGTTTGTTTTATTAGGCAATAATTAGAATATATTATATTTTATTTAAAAGATTTTACTTTAAATATGGACCATCAGATTAAAGTAAATTAATCTGGACCGTTCATGGATTGGTTACTATGCAGTCCATTTTCCTATAAATAGGAAGCTTAGTTAGAATTGAAATCACACCAGAAGTTCAGAGAATTCTCCTTCTATAATCTTGAGCGTATTTCCTTAAGAGTTTTAAGAAACTTTGAGCGAAGAACATAGTATAAGTTTTCTTTAAGAAAATCCTCACCCAATCAGTCGGAATATTCTTCTTTTACGGTAAGGGGTGTTATTCTTTCTTATTCATGAAGAGAACTTCTGTTATTCCATTCTTTATTATTCTGTTGGAATAACCTGTATACGCGGCATACCCTATACATGGTGATCTTCTTTTGTTATTCAATTCTTTATTATTACATTGGAATAACTTTGATGTCTGTATTTTACCTATACTTGGTGGAATGACTGTATATACGGTTTACCCAATACTTAGTGATCTTCTTTTATTATTCGCATTTACTATTACGTCGAATATCTTATCGGTGTGAATTTCACGACTTTGGTTCCATCATTTATTATTCCAGTATTTACGATTCGCCGCTTAATAATATCGTATACATGCATTTTCTGTGGGACTGGTTCCATCATTTATTATTAGTATTTATGATTTTGTCGGAATATCACTGTCTGCAATGCTTTTACGTGGGACCGGTTCCATCATTTATTATTCCGTATTTATTATTACATTGGGAATAACACATGTATGCGGTCTCTATCGCATTTCGTGGTGAATGATCCTTTGTATTCATTCCTTATTAAATTGTGGAAATGATTCATATCGTGGATTCTTGCATGGCGGTGAAAATCCATTTGCGATTTCATATATTCTTTATTATACTCGGTTGGTTAGAGTTTTGACTTCTATACTCCATGAAATTAGTGGAATATCCTTGATATTTGCGCTTCATCCAGTATCTTTTCATGAAAATATTCTTCTGAGCATTCTTGAATTTTACTTTACAAAGAAGTATCATGTTGACAATTTGGACATTATTAGTTCCTGGATAAATAAATTCTTGAACTTGTTTTATTGAATTATTATGTCATTGTCATCATCCTTATGTTTATATTGTGTTGAAAGTCATCTTTGGCTTACGTGCATAGATGGACTTAGTATGATTATGATCAGGGATCATTCGCTATAATCATGAACTGTGATGTTATAAGTGATGTGGTAAAAGTCCTCAGTGGCCTGTAATGCATTGATGGACAGTTTTTGGTATGATTATGACTAGGGATTATTCGGTATAGTCATGATCGTTGATGATTTAATGAATATTCCTTGCTCGTAGTACAGGGATGATTAGAAGATGTGGTTTATTTATTAAGCTGAGTCTCAGCGATAAAAGTTGATGAAAACATTTTAAATCATAAAAGATAGTAGATTTTATTCTCTACTTGACTCTTTTAATGGATTGCTTGTTCCACTGCAGTTAAACTTGATGTCTATTGTATATTATCAGTTTAACACTGTTGAAGACTAATGATAATTTATTCTGTATTATCTTAGTCATAATATTTCTTACTGGGCTAGTTGAGCTCACCCTTTCTTCTTTCACCGTTTCTCTTGAGAAAAAAGAGAATGTAGCCGGGACTAGTCGGGGAATGGAGTGACGGTTCAGACAGTAGCATTAGTAGTCCTCACTATTCTATTAAATAGTGTGATAATAAATGTAATGAGGACTAAATTGCGTGTGGATATTGTCTAGATGACAATATTTGTATTTAAACTCACAACATATGTTTTGTCGTATTTTACACGACTGCTGTATTATTAAGTTGTATTTGAATTTTGTACCATGTATATAGCGACTCAAGATGGGTGATGTATACCTAATTTTGGGGGCGTGACAGTTACTATTAGGGGAGTTGGCGCAAAATTAATAATATTTGCAAGACTAAGTTAAAAATGGAGGTATAGATGGAGGTACTATACTGTAATTCGTATTTTTATATGTCTAGAACTATTGATTCATATGATTTACTATTAGGGGAGGTGGTGCAAGTTTGATAATACTTGCAGGACTAAATTAAAAATAACAAAAAAGAGGAAGGTATTATACTATAATATTCTGAGTCCCAAAATGTACAATTATCGAAACTATATTTTCCTATAAATAAAAGCTCATTTCTTCATTATTCTTCACCAATTCACTCAAGCTATAGAGCAATTATTATAGAGAGAAATTATAGAGAGAACGAAGAAGAGAAGTTTGCTACCTCACTATTCCAGTATCCAGTTTTTTCTAAGGTAAGGGGTATTATTTCTTTCGTGTTCTTGAAAAGAGCTATTGTTATTCCATCCCTTATTATTCTATTGGAATAACCTGTATACGCGGACTACCGTATACATGGTGAAATTCTTCTATTATTCCATTCTTTATTATTATATTGGAATAAACATACATGCAAGTACCGCATACATGGTGAAATTCTTACATTATTCCATTCTTTATTATTCGTTGGAACATCACGCCTATCGTATTACACGCATGACACGGTTTCATTCTTTATTATTACATTGGAATAACACATATGTCATGGGTTTATCGCATGCCGGTGAAGTCTTATGTTATTCCATTCTTTATTATTTTGTTCGAATATCCTGTCTGTGCGTATTACGCATGACCTGGTTCCGTTATTTATTATTCTGTTGGAATATCCTGTCTGTGAGTATTACGCATGACCTGATTCCATTATTTATTATTCTGCTGGAATATCCTGTCTGTGCGTTTATGCATGACCTGGTTCCATTATTTATTATTATATTGGAATAACCTATCTGTGCGGTCTATCGCATGCCTGGTGAATTCTTTTGTTATTCCATTCTTTATTATACTCAGTTGGTTAAAGTTTTGGCTTCTATACTCCATGAAATTAGTGGAATATCCTTGATATTTACGCTTCATCTAGTATTTTTTTCATGGAAATATTCTTCTGAATATTCTTGAATTTTACTCTACAAAGAAGTATCATGTTGACAATTTGGACATTATTGATTTCTGGATAAATTAGATTATAAATCTTTAAAAATTTATTCTTGAACTTGTTTTATTGAATTCTTATATCATTGTCATCATCCTCATGTTTATATTATGTTGAAAGTCAATCGTGGCACTGTAGTGCATAGATGGACTTGGTATGATTATGACAAGGGATCATTCGGTATAATCATGACCGTAATGTTACAAATGATGTGGTAAAAGTCCTCATTGCCCCGTAGTGCATTGATGGACAGTTGTTGGCATGATCATGACCATTAATGAATACACAAATATCTTTGGCCCGTAGTGCATGGATAATTTGTGGTCGTTATACTAAAGAATATCATTGGCCGTAGTGCAGGGGTGATTCGATGATGTGGATTATTTATTCAGCTGAGTCTCAACGATAAAAGTGATGAAAAACCTTTTAAATCATAGAAGATAGTAGATTTTATTATCTACTTGACTCTTCTAATGGATTGCTTGTTCCGCTGCAGTTAAACTTGATGTTTGTTATATTGTATCAGTTTAGCACTGTTGTAGGCTAACGATAATTTATTCTGCATTATCTTAGTCATAATATTTTTTACTGGGATAGTTGAGCTCACCCTTTTGCTTTCATTGTTCTCTTCAGGAAATGAGAACGTAGCCGGGACTAGTCGGGGGAGCGGGTGGCGGTCGGATGATAGCATTAGTTGTCCTCACTATTACATTAAATAGTGTGACAATAAATGTAATGAGGACTCCATTGAGTGTGGATATTGTCTAGATGACAATATTCTTATTAAAACTCTTAGATTATGTTTTGTCGTATTTTACATGACTGTTGTATAATTAAGTTGTATTTGAATTTTGTACCATGTATTTGGCGACTCAAGATGGGTGATGTATACCTATTTTGGGGGCGTCAAATCGGATGCCCAATGTGAATGAATTTTTCATATACGCCTTAGCCCATTTCTCTTTTTATTCGTATATACGAGTCAACCAACTATTCTCCATTAAATTATAATCATCAAGCATTTTCTTCCATTTACTCTCAAATTCCTCCTCATCTTCATATTCGTACATGCATTTATTAAAATCTATCATAATTGGAGACTTGTTCCTCATGTAACAACTAAGATGTTTCAATGCATTTTGTCTAATGTGCCAAGTACATAATCCATGAGATACTTTTTGGCCATTCACTCTCTAAAGAACTTGCCATAGCAGCGTCTTGATCTGTAAAAATTGAACGAGGCTCCATACCGCCATGTGCATTCATAAAAGTCTTAAAAAGCCATTTGAAAGATTCAATAGTCTCATCATACAAAGGTGCAACCCCAAAAATCACTATCTGTCTATGATGGTTATATCCAGTAAACACACCTAAGGGCCTCATTCCTTCATTAGTACCAAAAGTGGTATCAAAAGTTAGCACGTCACCAAAAGCAACATAATCATCAACCATTTTTGCATCGACCCAAAAAATATTAGTGACTTGATCAACACTATCAAGTTGTAGAGCATAATAAAACTTAGGATCACTCATGTTTTGCTTCTCAAAATATGTGAAAATACTGCTAAGCTCCCCGTGACCCATATCTTTTTTTCTCTTAGATCTTAAGTATGATTTTTGATCTTCAATAACAAACCCAAATTTATCCCTACCACCAGCTTACCTGCTCAATAATTCTTGTGTTACTTTAGGAGTAAGCCCTGAATGAGAAGCCAATTCAATTGCTAATGCATGCGCCGTAGTAATCTCTCTATGTGATCTGAGCATGTGAGCAGTAGACAGAGGCTGTAACTCATGATTATGTTCTTCTACAAACTCTTTCACTATATATTTCTTTCTCTCTTTATCTAAAAATACTTTTAACCTTGCTTTGCAATCGGTTCTCAAGGAAGAGCGGTAGAGAATCATGTCATCATCATCATCTTTCTTTCTTCTCTTTTGACTCTCTTTACAACACAAATAATTTACTAATCACAACTCCAGTTTTTCGATCCTTATTATCATACTCTATTCTAACACCAAACCCCACCTTCTTTGAGTAGTCTTTCCAAAATTGAAATACACCATCTACTGTGTAAAACTCCATACCAATCTTAGGTATCCAATCTTGCTCCCCATCTATCATTGGAGGACTATCATCAAGTGTGCCAATAGAGGTATCCATGTTAAAAATAGTACCTACAAAAGACAACCAAATAAAAAAGATTTGTTAAATTATTATATGGATACAGACAAAAATAATATTGAACTATTCGACTGACAGAGTGACAATTATATTATGTTATCACAGGCATTGCACCGAATAAATCTACCCCACCCCACCCCACCCCACCCCCTTTCCCTGTTTCCTCAATAAAACATCCTGCAAATGAAAGACTCAAATGTATAATATACAACTTCATATTCTCCTAAACAATAATAAATGGATGATCATAGTTTGATTATCTTGTTTCCACTAGAAGAGAAACAATTTGACACTCAGGAAAAAAAACTCACAACTAAAGTTTTTATTATCAAGATAACACAATCAATCAAACTAGCATCCCAACATCCTTTTTTCGTTCATCGCCCCAAATATCTGTGTCGGCCTATAAAGCCAATAAATTTACATAATTAATCAAACCAACGCCCCAGTTATAATTTACACTAATGTAAGTATATATAAATATGAGCATCATCAAAGAAGTAAAACCAAACAGAAAAATCAAAAAACCCCCACAACGCTGCTGTAATTCGAAATAAGATCCAACTCATGATATAGTCCCAAGAGATGCTTTATTAAGCTAAAGTTTTTATTATCAAGATAACAGTAAAAATAAGACCCAAGAGAGACTATATCAAGCAAAGCATAAAGAAATTTTTTGACAAGCTGATTCAACCCAAAACGTGAAAACGAGATCACAGCCATGGTTGTAATTAAATACACTACTCAAAACCCAATTTGATCAACATTCAAATAATAATAATAAATTTAAAAAAAAAGAAAAGAGAAAAGAGGAGCAAATACCAATTCTGGATGTGGGTATGCAAGAAATCGGAATGCAAAGGCCAAATTTCTTAGGGAAATCGGAAAATCCCAAAGGCCTCGATTGAATTGAAACGGTAGGGAAGCAGGCTTTGTTGGCTGGTGATGATGGAGACGCGCGAGGCGTTTGGGATAGAGTGGTGGTGGCGAAGGAGAGTGAGACTGGAGTGAGAAAGGGGCTGAGATAGTGAGGGTTTAATCTTAACCATCAGATCTATCTTAAAATATCTAATGACACAAAATTAATACAGTACTAATGACTGGTACATATTGTACGGTACTACCCCCAATCCCAAAACAGTACTAATGACCGGTACATATTGTACCAGTCCTCCCCCAATCCTTTGTTTTGAGTAATGTCTGTTATGAATATATCCTTATATGGTTATGTTTGTTAGGAGTTTCGACCAACATGTCAAAAGTCATACGACTTATGAAACACCTAACAATAAAGTTTTTAAACTCGAGTCTCTTACGTGGACCCACTTGGGTCCCACACCCCTACCGGACCCATGCCAAACTTGTGACGCCCCCAAAATAGGTATACAACACCCATCTTGAGTCGCCAAATATATGGTACAAAATTCAAATAAAACTAATAATACAGCAGTCGTGTAAAATACGACAAAACATATGCTATGAGTTTAAATACAAATATTGTCTTCTAGACAATATCCACTCTCGAATAAGTCCTCATTACATTTATTGTCACCTTTATTTAATGTAATAGTGAGGACTACTAGCTAATACTATCATCCGGACCATCACTCCATTCCCCGACTCGTCCTAGCTACGTTCTCATTTCTTAAAGAGAACAGTGAAAGAAATGGTGAGCTCAACTAGCCTAGCAAGAAATATTATGACTAAGATAATGCAGAATAAATTATCATTAGTCTCCAACAATGTTAAACTGATAAAATACAATAGACATCAAGTTTAACTGCAGCGGAACAAGCAATCCATTAAAAGAGTCAAGTAGAGAATAAAATCTACTATATTTTATGATTTAAAAAGTTTTTCATCACTTTTATCGCTGAGACTCAACTTAGTAAATAATCCACATCATCGAATCACCCCTGCACTACGGCCAAGGATATTCTTTAGTTTCACGACCACAAATTATCCATGCACTACGGGCCAAGGATATTCGTGTATTCATCAATGGTCATGATCATGCCAACAAGCGTCCATCAATGCACTACACGGCCAATGAGGACTTTTACCACATCATTTGTAACATTACGGTTATGATTACATAAGAATAATCCTCAGTCATAATCATACCAAGTCCATCTATGCACTTCTGGGCCACGAGATGACTTTCAAAGAAAAATATAAACATGAGGATGATGACAATGATATAAGAATTCAATAAAACAAGTTTAAGAATTAATTTATTCAGAACTAATAATGTCCAAATTGTCAACACGATCTTTGTTTTGTAGAGTAAAATTCAAGAATGCTCGGAAGAATATTTCCATGAAAAGATCTTTGGATGAGCCTTGCAATTATAAGGATATTTTACTAATTTCATAGAGTATAAGTCAAAACTTTAACCAATTTGAGTATAATAAAGAATGGAATAACAAAAGAAATCACCATGCATGCAGACTTACATGTATGAGTTATTAAACGAGTAATAATAATAACGGAACCAGTGTCGGTGAAATTACACCGCAAGCTGGGATGTTCCAACAGAATAATAAAGATGGAACCGATCCAGGTAAAAAAACACACGAGATAGGATATTCTAACGAGAATAATAAAGAGCGGAACCAGGTGGGTGTAAAACATACGCATAATTATTATCCAATGTAATAATAAAGACGGAACCTGTTAGGTGTAAAACACATGACAGGATATTCCAATGAATAATAAAGACAGAATAATAGAATAATGTCACCAAGTATAGGGTAGCCCGCGTATACAGGTTATTCCAACAGAATAATAAGGAATGGAATAACAGAAGTTCTCTTCATGAATACAAAAGAATAATATCCCTTACCCATTAAAGAAACTGAATATAACAGTAGTTAAGTAGCAGAATACTATTCTTCTTTCTCTCTTACAGTTTATCTCTCTAGAGTTTCAGTGAATTCGTAAGAAAATAATGAAGGAATGAGCTTCTATTTATAGAAGAATGGATTGAATAGTAACTAATTCATGAACGGTCCAGATTGATTTACTTTAATCTGACGTTCCATATTTAAAGCAAAATCTTTTAAATAAAATATAATATATTCTATTTATAATTTTACTATGCAAAACACTATGCAACACTATGCATAATAAAATATAATATAATCTAATTATTATCAAATAAAACGAATAACTTTATAAAAGTATTTTGTTTTATATAAAAAGATGTTTCATTTTATAACATTAATAATGCTAATAAAAAAAACTGAATGACTTATCACATAAGCATCAATAATCAATACCGTGTGCTACTATATAACCACACGTGACATCGTATTTTTTTTACTCGTAGTAGTTCAAGCGGTATTAATTCAGTAAAACTTTCGTAGTTATTTTTTTATAAAAATATTTTTGTCATTTTCTCAATCAGATAATAATTTTGTTGTTGGGTCCACTAATGTTTTGTACTGGTCGTGCGGATATTCCCACGACAAAAAGAATATTTTCAGAACCAATCGAATATAATATGACAACTTGGCATACTTTATAAAATTTGTAAATATTACCCACAACTATAACAAGATATTAAATTCATTCCATAATACTCAAAATGATAATTATAGAAAATTCATCTTTATTCAAAAAGTTGGGGTCTTACAACCTCCCTTCTTAAGAAATTTCAGCCCTCGAAATTAGGTGCGATACACAGTATATCGAAGAGGTAAGGATACTTTGACTTCATTTCAGATTCTAACTCCCAGGTCATTTCCTCAACATCGTGGTTTCTCCACAAAACTTTGACTTGAGGTATAACCTTGGAACGTAGGATATGTTCCTTCTTATCCAAGATTTGAATAGGAACCTCTTCATACGTTAAATCTTCCGCTATTTCGTTCGATTCCAACTCAATAATGTGGTTCGGGTCTTCCACATATTTACGTAACATGGATATGTGAAAAACGTTATGAACACGAGACATACTTGGCGGTAAAGCGAGTCTATAGGCCACAGCTCCTACCCGATCGAGGATTAAAAATGGGCCAATGAATCGAGGATTGAGCTTTCCTCTCTTTCCAAAACTTGTAACTCCTTTCCAAGGAGCAACACGTAACAACATATGATCTCTTATATCGAATTCCACGTCCTTTTGATGAAGATCAGCATAACTATTTTGTCGATCTTGTGAGGTTTTTATACGTTGTCGGATCGTTTGAATCTTTTCCGTAGTTATATGTACCAACTTCGGTCCCAACAACGTTGCTTCACCCACCTCATCACAGCATACTGGAGAACGACACTTTCTTCCATACAACACCTTGAATGGAGCCATGCCAATGCTTGCTTGATAACTGTTGTTGTAGGAAAACTCCACCAATGGTAAGAACTTATCCCAACTTTCCTTGAAGTCAAGGACACAGAGTCTTAATAAATCTTCCAGAGTTTGAATAGTCCTCTTTGATTGTCCGTCCGTCTGAGGATGATATGCCGAACTAAATCATAAATCCGCGGCCATAGCTTTTTGCAAACTAACCCAAAATCGTGAAGTGAATCTTGGGTCTCGATCAGAAACTATGGATACTGGCATACCATGCAGTCTTACAATCTCGTTTATGTACATATGAGCAAGACGTTCAAGTGTATAAGTTTCTCGTATTGGTAAGAAGTGAGCAGACTTGGTCAATCTATCAACAATGACCCAAATTGTATCAAAGCCTTGAGAAACCTTGGGAAGACCAGTAACGAAATTCATGGTAATGTGCTCCCACTTCCATTCTAGAATTTCAAGTGGTTGCAATGGACCTTTAGGTACTTTATGCTCCGTCTTGACTCGTTGACAAGTTAGACACCTTGAGATAAATAGCGATATCTCTCTCTTTATATTGCTCTACCAAAATGTATGACGAAGATCACGATACATTTTGGTACTCCCAAGATGGATTACAAGCGGTGTGTTGTGCGCCTCCATCATGATTTTATACTTTAACTCAGGATCGTTAGGAACACAAAGTCTGGAGTTGACTCGAAGTATTCCTTCATCATCGATTCTTACTTCTGGCATAGCACCTTCTTGCACTTTCTTTCTCATACGCATCGATCCGGTTCAGTAACTTGAGCGATTTTAACTTTATCAATTAAAGTCGGTTCTACTCGTATATTCGCCATCATCACGTGGGTCCCTGGAGTCTTTATCTCTATCTCCATCCTTTGCAAGTCATACAAAATGGGTCTTTGCATTGACAATATCGCACTTTTCATACCGCATATGATCTTCTACTCAATAAATCGGCTACCACGCTCGCTTTTCAGGATGGTATTGGATGGTATGATCATAATCTTTTCAGCAGTTCAAGCCAACGTCATTGTCGTATGTTGAGTTCCTTTTGAGTGAAGAAATATTTGAGGCTTTTATGATCCGTAAAGATCTCCACTTTCTCCCTATACAAGTAATGCCTCCAAATCTTTAGTGCGAAGACAACAGCTGTCAACTCTAGATCATGAGTAGGATAATTTCTCTCATATTCTTTGAGTTATCGTGAGGCATAGGCTATGACTTTCCCATGTTGCATGAGAACACATCTTAACCCTTTGCCCGAAGCATCACTGTAGATGAAAAATCCCTCCGAACCAGATGGTATTGTCAGAACAGGTGCTGAAATGAGTCTTCTCTTGAGTTTTTGAAAACTCTTCTCATATTCCTCGTTTCAACCGAACTTTGTATCTTTTCGAGTCAGCTGAGTTAATGGAGTAGCGATTCGAGAAAACCCTTCTACGAATCTCCGATAATAACCAGCTAAACCAAGAAAGCTACGTACTTCGGTCACTGATTTAGGTTGCTCCCAGCTTTGAACAACTTCAATCTTTGTTGGGTCAACAGATATTCCATGACTTGATACCACGTGCCCAAGGAATGCCACTTCCTCAAGCCAGAACTCGCATTTCTTCAACTTGGCATAAAGCTTATATTCACGAAACTTTTGGAGTATCAGCCTCAAGTGTTGATCATGATCTTCATGGGTTTTGGAATATATGAGGATGTCATCAATAAAGACGACCACAAAGTGATCCAAATATTCCTTGAATACTCGGTTCATCATATCCATGAAGGCAGCAGGAGCATTAGTCAATCCAAAAGACATGACTAGGAATTCATAATGCCCGTACCGATTTTTGAAAGCCGTCTTTGGAATGTCATCGGTTCTAATCTTCAACTGGTGATATCCGGAACGAAGATCAATGTTTGAAAAGAATTTGGCTCCTTGTAACTGGTCAAACAGGTCATCAATACGTGGCAATGGGTACCTATTTTTGATGGTGACATGATTCAACTCCCGATAATCAATACAAAGTCGCATACTCCCATCTTTCTTCTTCATGAATAAAACAGGAGCACCCCAAGGAGAAGTACTAGGATGAATAAAGCCAATGTCTAACAATTCCTGCAGTTGGGTCTTTAACTCCTGAAGTTCAATAGGAGCCATTCGATATGGGGCTTTGGAAATGGGCTTTGTACCGGGTTCAAGGTCGATACAAAATTTAATTTCATGCTCTGGGGGTAGGCCAGGAAGTTCTTCAGGGAATAAGTCAGGAAATTCATTAACAATAGAAATATCATGCAAAACTGACGTATTTTTGTTTAGATCTGTGACATGAGCTAAGAAAGCTTGACATCCGTTTTTCAATATACGAATAGCTTTATGGCTTGAGATGACAGTGATTGATTTTAATGGTTTGGTTGCTTGAATTCGCATAATAGGTTGGTTAGGAATATGAAAGCTAACAACCTTACAAAAACAATCAATTTTTGCATGATGAGTAGTTAACCAATCAATCCCTAGAATCACATCAAATGCAAGTATTTTCAAAGAAATAAGATCGACAGGTAATGTGCTGTTACCAATTTGAATCAAACAAGACTTATAAACCGTGGATGTAATGAAGGTTTCTCCCAATGGAGTTTCAACAGATAAGTCAAAGTCCAATTTCTCCGGAGCCAAATTGAAACGTTGAGCGCAAGTAGGAGAAATGAAAGAGTGGGTAGAACCAATATCAAATAAAATATAAACTTCGCTAGAGTTTATGATTAGCTTACCCGTGATGACCTCATTCGGGTTTCTTGCTTTTTGGGAGGTCACAACAAACGCTCTCCCTTGCACTATCGGTTTTAACTTTTCTGGGACGGCCTTTGGTGCCTCCATCCCAGCTAGACTTGTCTTCGGTGCATGACAAAATCGGGCTAGGTGACCTTCTCTTCCACAGTTGTAACATGCCTTGGATGGCATCGCATAGTTGGGGTTGATGTGTCCCTCTCCTCCACACTTAAAGCATATGATAGGTGGTCGTTCTCCTTCCTTAATGACAGGTGTAAGACCCCAGCTATTATAAATAAAGATGAATTTTCTATAAATATTATTTTTGAATATTATGGAATAAATTTGATATAATGTTATAGTTGTGGGTAATATTTATAAATTTTACAAAGTATGCAAGTTGTTATAAAATATTCGTTTGGTGGGGAATATTCTTTTGTTAGGGAATATTAATCTGATAACTCAATCATTGGTGGACCCCATAATGTAATTATTGTCGAATTGAGAAAACGACAAAAATATTTTATAAAAATAACTATAGGAGGTGTTACCGTTAAAAGCATTGAACTACCCGGTGGTAAAAGTACAAAGAATGCTGGCGTGGTTGCATAGTAAGACACAGTATTGATTATTGATGCTTACGTGAGAAGTCACTCACCTATGCTCAATTATTGCTCACGATAATTCTTTGCATCATATCTCTTATATTATTGATTCAATTATTGTCACAAATTATCATCGTATAATATGTTATATTATTAATTGAGACGACAAGTTATAAATGATTAATAATTGTTGAAAGATTAAAATGTGTTGATTAAAAATAAAATGATTTGTGGTAATATTTATTCAATCCTTAATGTATATAAAAGTCTCGTAATGAGACGTTTGTGGTAAGTTTGATTATTTTATGGGGGCCATATGTCATCATCTAAGAGTCTCTTCATCAATAGTAATTACCTTTGTGAATAGTAATTACCTTCGTCGATAGTATTTACCCGTCGTCAATAGTAATTACCTTCGTCAATAGTAATTACCCTTGTGAATAGTAATTACCTTCTTCAATAGTAATTACCTTTACCAGACGTCAAACCACTTACCGTTTCACATTACAGGCGTCAAACCACTTGTCGTTTCACATTACAAAAGGCCGAACCACTTGTCGTTTCACATTACTGGTGCGCCGAACCACTTTTCTTTTCACATCACCGATTCGTCAAGCCACTTGCCTTTTCACATGGTAGGTGCTAAGCTAGAAATCTTCTATAAATAGAGGCCTAATGCTTCATTATTTTCACGAATTCATTCAAGCTTTAGAAAGAAAGTATAGAGAGAATAAGAGAGAAAGAAGAAGAGTATTTTGTTACTACACTATCTGCGGTATTCAATCTCCTACCAAAAGTAAGGGTGTTATTCTTTCTTATTCATGAAGAGAACTGTTGTTATTCCATTGCTTATTATTCATTGGAATAACTTTTGTCACTGTGATTTACCTATACTTGGTGACATTTTCTATTATTCATTGGAACATCACATGCTCGTGTGTTTTACAGGACTGGTTAAAATCTTTATTATTATTCTGTTGGAACATCACATGCATGTGTGTTTTTATGGGACTGGTTCCATTCTTTATTATTCATTGGAACACCACATGCATGCGTTTTCATGGGACACTGTTTCGATTATTTATTATTCATTGGAATAACTTTGCCTGTCATGATCTATCGCATGCATGGTGATTTCTTTTGTTATTCTATTCTTTATTATACCCGGTTAGTTAAAACTTTGACTTCTATACTCCATGAAATTAGTGGAATATCCTTGATATTTGCGTTTCATCCAGTATCTTTTCATGAAAATATTCTCCGATCATTCTTGAATTTTACTCTACAAAACAAAGATATCATGTTGATAATTTGGGCGTTAATAATTTCTGGATAAAATAATTCTTGAACTTGTTTTATTGAATTCTTATATCATTGTCATCATCCTCATGTTTATATTATGTTGAAAGTCATACGTGGGCTGTAGTGCATAGATGGACTTGGTATGATTATGACCGAGAGACTATTGATTGTAATCACGACCGTAATGTTACAAATGATGTGATAAAAATCCTCGATGGTAGTAGTGCATTGATGGATGATTGTTGGCATGATCATGACCATTAATGAATACACAACTATTCTTGGCCCGTAGTGCATGAATAATTGTGGTCGTGATACTAAAGAATATCCTTGGCCGTAGTGCAGGGGTGATTCGATGATGTGGAATATTTATTAAAGCTGAGTCTCAGCTATAACAGTGATGAAAAACCTTTTAAAACCTAAAAGATAGTAGACTTTATTTTCTACTTGACTCTTTTAATGGATTGCTTGTTCCGCTGCAGTTAAACTTGATGTTTATTATATTTTATCAGTTTAACACTGTTGAAGGCTATTGATAATTTATTCCGCATTATCTTAGTCATAATATTTTTTCTTTGGGCTAGTTGAGCTCACCTTTTCTTTCACCTTTGTTCTCTTGAGGAAATGAGAACATATTTGGGACAGTCGGGGAAGCGGAGTAATGGTCCGAGGAGGATAGCATTAGTAGTCCTCACTATTACGTGAAATAGTGTGATAATAATTGTAATGAGGACTCCTTTTGAGTTTGTATAATATCTAGTAGACAATATTTGTATTCAAACTCACGGTTTATGTCGTATTATTACACAGCACGCTTATATTAGTAAGTTGTATTTAAATTACGTACTATGTATCTGACTACCCAAGATGGGTGATGTATACCTAATTTTGGGGGCGTCACGGTTGGTATCAAATCTTAGGGATATGATCCATGACTAAGATGTGAGAATAGTACTAGGAGGGGAGAGACGGGGAATACATTCGCTAGTATGACCTACCTAAGTTTATGTGCTATTTTATTGGTTGGTCAGAAGATAGGGATAATTTGTTACATGTCAATTAACCTTTTGTTTTGTGGCGATGTCTGAAAATGACATCCGAGAATGTTGAGAATAAGAATGGAGCTTGCGATCGTTGATTCACCACATATCAATAATCAGGATATTGTGTATCAGGAAGGCGACAATCCTCATGCAAACAACAACACTGACCAAATCATTTACCAAATGATGAATGATCAAATGTTCAGAGGCTTTATACAATTTATCCAACAGCAGGCGAGAGCGACTCCTGTCCAAAACGTAGGTGGAAACACGGAAAACTCTCAAAGGTCACCGCTAAACCATTCAAGGAGCCGGGACCACCGGAGTTTAAGGGAGAGCCAAAACCACTTGGCGGAAGCATGGATAAAGCAGATTACAAGATATTTGATGTCTTGGGATGCTCAGAGGAGCAAAAGGTTCCCTTCACGCCTTTATATTCATGCGGAGAGAGGATTCTTGGTGGGAATTCCAAAAGCGTACTCAACCTCTTTGTCATGAAGATATCTTGGGAGAAGTTCGAGGAGAGTCGTTTCAACGACAAATACTTTCCTGAAAGTATTCGCCACATGAAGGAGGTGGAGTTTATCAAGTTGGAACAAAACAATATGACCGTGTCGCAATACGAGGCAAAATTTGCGGAGTTATCACGGTTTGCATCCCACTTGGTGGATAATGAAGAGAGAATGGCGCGAATGTTTTTAAGAGGTTTGAAGCCGGAGATACGTCAACATCTTATTTCTCATAAACTGTGTTTGTATTCAGATGTTGTAAATAGGGCTCAGTTTGGGGGCGTCACAACAGGTGCTGATGCTGATGTCTTTCCATCATTGTTGAATCTCCTCTTCTTGAAATGTCCGTTCTTATTGTTTTGGCCATGATTACCACCGAAGTGGTTACCATTTCTGGCATGTTGATTCCTTCTATGCTTATTGTCACCGCTTCGATGACTGTTATCACTGGTATTATCATTTTACCGTCTGCTCTCTTTTGGTTGGGTTGACTCATTATCACGCTCCAATAACTGAGCCCTATTAACAACATCTGAATACAAACACAGTTTATGAAAGATAAGATATTGATGTATCTCAGGTTTCAAACCTCTTAAAAACATTCGCGTCATTCTCTCTTCATTATCAGCCAAATGTGACGCAAATCGGGACAACTCGGCAAACTTGGCTCCGTACTGCGATACGGTCATGTTGTTTTGTTCCAGCTTGATGAACTCTACCTCTTTCATGTGACGAATACTTTCAGGAAAGTACTTGTCATTGAACAGTTCTTGGAACTTCTCCCAAGACATCTTCAATGCGGCAGGTTGAGTACGCTTTACAGATTCCCACCGAAGATTCGCCGCGCGCCTTAACATGAAGGTGGCAAAGGAAACCTTTTGCTCCTCGGAGCATCCCAAGACATCAAATATCTTGTTGATCTGCTTAATCCACGTCTCCGCCTTAAGTGGTTTTGGCTCTCCAAAGAACTCCGGTGGTCCCAATTCCTTAAACTGCTTGGCGATGACCATCTGAGAGTTGCCAGTGTTTCCACCTGCATTTTGGACAGGAGCCGCTCTTGCTTGATGTTGCATGAATTGCATAAAGTCTCTGAACATTCCATCATTCATCATCCGAGTGCGTGTTGTTGTTTGCACGAGGATTGTCACCTTCGATGCACATTATCACGATTATTGATCTGTGGAGACTCAACAGTCTCCTGTGCTCCATTGATAATCTCAACATTCTCGGATGTCATTTTCAAATACTGCCACAAAACAAGAGTTAAATAACATATCACATATTAACCTTATACTCTGACCGACCAATTAAATACCAAATAAACTTAGGTAGGTCATACTAGCGAAAGAATTCCCCGTCTCTCCCCTCCTAGTTCTTTTCTCATATCTTATCCAGGGATCATATCCCTAAGCTTTGATACCAACTGTGACACCCCAAAAATAGGTATACAGTACCCATCTTGAGTCGCCAAATACATGGTACAAAATTCAAATACAAACTAATAATACAGCAGTTGTGTAAAATACGACAAAAGATATGCTGTGAGTTTAAATACAAATATTATCTTCTAGACAATATCCACTCTCAGAATAAGTCCTCATTACATTTATTGTCACACTATTTAATGTAATAGTGAGGACTACTAGCTAATACTATCATCCCGGACCATCACTCCATTCCCCGACTCGTCCAAACCACGTTCTCATTTCGAAGAATAAAGAAAGAAAGGTGAGCTCAACTAGCCCAAAGAAGAAATATTATGACTAAGATAATGCAGAATAAATTATCATTAGTCTCCAACAATGTAAACTGATAAAATACAATAGACATCAAGTTTAACTGCAGCGGAACAAGCAATCCATTAAAAGAGTCAAGTAGAGAATAAAATCTACTATCTTTTATGATTTAAAAAGTTTTTCATCACTTTTATCGGTGAGACTCAGCTTAGTAAATTATCCACATCATCGAATCACCCCTGCACTACGGCCAAGGATATTCTTTAGTATCACGACCACAAATTATCCATGCACTACGGGCCAAGGATATTCGTGTATTCATCAATGGTCATGATCATGCCAACAACTGTCCATCAATGCACTACGGGCCAATGATGACTTTTACTACATAATTTGTAACATTACGGTTATGATTACACCAAATAATCCCTGGTCATAATCATACCAAGTCCATATATGCACTACAAATACGTAGATGACTTTCAAAAAAATATAAACATGAGGATGATGACAATGATATAAGAATTCAATAAAACAAGTTCAAGAATTAATTTATTCAGAACTAATAATGTCCAAATTGTCAACATGATCTTTGTTTTGTAGAGTAAAATTCAAGAATGCTCGGAAGAATATTTCCATGGAAAGATCTTTGGATGAAGCGCAATTATCAAGGATATTCTACTAATTTCATGTAGTATAAGTCAAAACTTTAACCAACCGAGTATAATAAAGAATAGAATAACAAAAGAAATCACCATGCATGCGTACTTCAGCCATAAAAGTTATTCCAATGTAATAATAATAACGGAACCGGTGTCGTGAAATTCACATCAAGCGGGATGTTCCAATGAGAATAATAAAGACGGAACCAGATCCGGTGTAAAACACATGATAGGATATTCCAAGTAATAATAAAGAGCGGAACCAGTGTCCGGTGTAAAACACACGATAGGATATTCAACGAGAATAATAAAGACGGAACCGGTGGGTGTAAAACATCTGAGATAGGATATTCTAACGAATAATAAAGATGGAACCAGTCGGTGTGTAAAACACACAAACAGGATATTCCAATGTAATAATAAAGAGCAGAATAATGAAGAATGTCACCAAGTATAAGGTAACGGCACAGATACTGAGTTATTCCAATGCAGAATAATAAGGAATGGAATAATGAAGTTCTCTTCATGAATACAAAAGAATAATATCCCTTAAAGTAAAAGAAACCGAATATAACAAAGAGTTAAGTAGCGAGAATACTATTCTTCTTTCTCTCTTTACAGTTTATCTCTAGAGTTTCAATGAATTCGTAAGAAGAAAATAATGAAGGAATGAGCTTCTATTTATAGAAGAATGGATTGCGTATAAGAACTAATTCATGAGCGGTCCAGATTGATTTACTTTAATCGATGGTCCATATTTAAAGCAAAATATTTTAAATAAAATATAATATATTCTATTTATAATTTTTTACTATGCAAAACACTATGCAACACTATGCATAATAAAATATAATTTAATCTAATTATTATCAAATAAAATAAATAACTTTATAAAAGTATTACATTTTTTATAAAAGATGTTTCATTTTATTACGTTAATAATGCTAATAAAACAAAACCGAGTGACTTATCACATAAGCATCAATAATCAATCTGAGTGCTCTTTCTATGCAACTACACGACATTCACTTTTACTACCGAGTAGTTCAACAGTATTAATGGTAAAACTTCTGCCGTTATTTTCATAAAAATTATTTTTGTCGTTTTCTCAATCCGACAATAATTTTGTTGTGGGGTCCACCAATGATTGTACCGTCGTACGGATATTCCCTGACAAAAAAAATATTTTCTGACCAATTGAATATAATATGACAACTTGCATATTTTTCAAAATTTGTAAATATTATCCACAACTATAACATTATATTAAATTCATTTCATAATACTCAAAAATGATAATTATAGAAAATTCATCTTTATTCAAAAAGTTGGGGTCTTACAAAACTTCATAACGTTGTGCTGACAGTGACGATGACATATTGACATGACAATGGTGTTTATATTAATTGTTAGGTATAGAAATGGGGATGAAGAGCTGGGAATGTTTCCAAGCAACTAGTACAAAAGAAAAAGATAATTTGGTTGTTGCAGAGTTCAAATGCTAAACACATTGATGCCTTTTGACAAAGTAAAAAATATTGTGGCATGGAAATCCTCCTCAATGAGTCCAGGGGCGGATCTATTCAGTTGCTTTTTTTATAGGTATAGGGAAAGAGATAGAATAAAATTTAATAAATTTAAGGGGGCAAATTTATGAAAAAGGGGCAAAAAAAACTTAAACTACTACTACTCTAAAAAGAACTATACACACTGTATAATGTATTCAAATTCTGACTCTCTAATTCACTAAACTTTAGTCATTGACTTCAGTCTTTAACCCAAAAAAAATCCACCTCTATCGGAACAGATCCTAAATCTGACCCTATCCATGACTTTAGGAAGATATATATATATATATATATATATATATATGAATAAAAGGTTATTTATATTTGATCAACATGAAGGGTTTAAGAAATATAAAAGGGATAAGGGTGAAGTCATTGATTAGCTCTTGAAACCTACATTTATACGAAAGGGATAAGGGTGAAGTCACTGATTAGCTCTTGAAAACCACATTTAGACGTCAGCCTTTTATTATCGTCAACAATGGACAAGAAACATCCATGCCTTTGTTAAAGTGGGACTAGGGCCCATCCTTTACAATTTTTAATCAATTTTTTTCATTATATATTTAACAACATAAATATTTTATTTTTTAATGTTCGCACAGACAGGATGTTCCAACAGAATAATAAACAACGGAACCAGGTCATGCGTAAAGCACAGACAGGATGTTCCAACAGAATAATAAAGAATGGAATAATAGAAGAATTTCACCATGTATGCGGTGCCAGATAGGCAAAGTTATTCAACATAATAATAAATAATGGAATAATGAAGTTCTCTTCATGAAGACGAAAGAAAGAAATAATACCCTTACCTTAAAAAGAAGAGTACTGGATATAGGAGTAGTGAAGTAGCATAATACTTTTCTTCTTTCTCTCTATAGTTTCTTTCTCTGGAGTTTTAGTGAATTCGTAAGAAATAATGAAGGAATGAGCTTCTATTTATAGGAGAATGGACTGAATAGTAACTAATTCATGAACGGTCCAGATTGATTTAATAAAATATTCTAATAAAACAAAAATTTTTAAATAAAATATTATATATATATATATTATATATAACACATGCTAAATGAAGTCACAGGTTTGTAATCCTGTGAACTCCATTTCATAACCTCTTCTGACAAATTTTTCAAAGTTATATATAATAATAATAATAATAATAATAATAATAATAATAATAATAATAATAATAATAATAATAATAATTGTACTCCTTCCCTGCAATCTTTCAAACCATAATATATATATATATAATATATATACCCTCTTTTTCCCGTACTTCAACATCCCTCCATTTCCAATTTAGTTTCCAAAGTCACATGTGGGCCCACTGAAAAATTTCTACCAATTATTTTGAAAAAAATGGATAAATGGGGGTCCATAAAATAAGCAAAACTTCATAAAAATCACCTTAATAATTTTAACAATATTTATCACCTTCATTATAATTCACAATATTAATCGACCAGGTCGTTCCCAGGAAAGAGGGGGCATTCCAATAAGGATTTCTCCCTATTGGCGCGCAATTAGGTGACCAAACCTCTCTTTGGCAGAACTTCTAGACATCGTTAATATTGCAAATAATAATATTAATAACTTTGTCGTCTCAATTATTGATTTAATAATATATAAAATATCGACAATAATTGAATCAAAATACGTGAGATACTATGCAATAATTACTATAGCAATAATTGAACAAAACTGAGCGACTTCTCACGTAAGCATCAATAATCAATACCGTGTGCTACTATGCAACCACGCGTACATCTTTGTACTTTTACTACTGAAAGTAGTTCAAGCGCTTTTAATCGTAAAACTTCCGTCGTTATTTTCATAAAAATATTTTTGTCGTTTTTTCAATGCGACAATAATTCTGTTGTGGGGTCCACCAATGATTATGCCGTCGTACGAATATTTCCTGTTAAAACGAATATTCCCCGACCAATCGAATATTATATAACAACTTGCGTACTTTGCAAAATTTATAAATATTACCCACAACTATAACATTATATCAAATTCATTCCATAATATTTAAAAATGATATTTATAGAAAAATCATCTTTATTAAAAAGATTGGGGTCTTACAGATATGATGCAACAATTACTATAACAATAATTGAGTATAACTGAGTGACTTCTCACGTAAGCATCAATAATCAATACTGGTGTGCTTCTTATGTAACCACGCCAGACATCGCATTACTTTTTACTCTTGAGTAGTTCAACAGCTTTTTAACGGTAACACTTTCGCTGTTATTTTTATAAAAAGATAATTCTGTCGTTTCCTTACTACGATAATACTTTTGTTGTGGGGTCCACCAATGATTGTGTCGTCCTATGGATATTCCCTGACAAAAAGAATATTTCCCGACCAAACGAATATTTTATAACAACTTGTATACTTTGAAAAATTTTCACATATCACCCTTAACTTTAACCTTTTTATCAATTTAACCATTTACTAAATATAATAATTATAAGAAAATTAAATACTTTCATTTCATAATATTCGGGGTCTCACAGTGGTGGTGGAGAAGGAGAGTGAGACTGGAGTGAAAAAGGGGCTGAGATAGTGAGGGTTTAATCTTAATAATCCAATCTATCTTAAAATATCTAACGACACAAAATTAATACAATACTAATGACTGGTACATATTGTACCAGTTCTCCCCCCAATCCCAAAACAGTACTAATGACCGGTACATTTTGTACCAGTCCTCCCCGCAATCCTTTGTTTAGAGTAAAGTCCGTTATGAATATATCCTTATATGGTTATGTTTGTTAGGAGTTTCGACCAACATGTCAAAAGTCACACTGACTTAATTGGGGAAGGCGTCGATCGCACTAACGTCACGATCTGAGTGTTATTTTTTTAACCATAATTATCAGAAAAATAAATAAAAAATAAAAGCGCAAGTTTGAACAAAAAACTGTAAAAGAAAGTATATTTTTTATTGAAAAAACACTGTAAAAAATATACTTTCTTTTACAGTTTTTTGTTCAAGCTTGCGTTATTATTTTTTATTTATTTTTCTGATAATTATAGTTAAAAAATAAAATAAAATAAAATTATACTTTACATTGATAATAACGTCCGGCACATTTTGTCTGGACGCCTCCTTCAACCATCGACTTATGAAACACCTAACAATAAAACTTTTTAAACTCGAGTCTCTTACGTGGACCCACTTGGGTCCCACACCCCTACTGGACCCATGCCAAACTTCATAACGTTATGCTGACAGTGATGATGACATATTGACATGGCAATGGTGTTTATGTTAATTGTTAGGTATAGAAATGGGGTTGAAGAGTTGGGAGTGTTTCCAAGCAACTAGTAAAAAGCACTTTTAAAATAGGGAAAAAGCACTTTTAAAATAACTTGTAGGGAAAAAGCATTTTTACACCATTGTAGTTGTAGTGTTTTAAGCAATTAGCCACTGTGCTTTTAAAATATTCAATTAACCCACTGTACTTTTTAAAAATGTTCAATCAAGTCATTCCGTCCAATTTCTTGGACGGATGTCAAATAATTACACACGTGGCATTGAAAAAAATCAAAAAATCATTATTTTCTGATGTGGCAACACAAAAAAAATAATAAAATAAAATCATTGATTATGTGGCAAAAAATAATTAAAATAATATTAAAATTAAAATAAATATTTTAATTAATTTTTTCATTTCCTATTTTCTTTCTCCTTCAAAATAAATAAATAAGCCTAAAATAATTCAAACTCAAACTGTTCATCTTCTTCTTCATTGAAACCCTAGAATTTTAGATCGAGCAATTTCATCCAGATTAGATATTTAGATAGATACTTAACAAAGCTAATTCGAAAAAGTAAAGAGAAGAATTAGGGTTCAATTTCAGTTTTTGAAGGACAGAATCGACAAGCTCGTCTAAGAAATCAAAAGAAAGGTCCTTTATGGCGACGTATCGGTGGAGGATGAGGAGGTGGCAAATGCGGTCGCATAATTCGGGTCGAGTTAGCTTGTATTCGTCTCTGAGCTTCCATTGAAGGAATGGTGATGAGTGGATTGAGTTTCAGTGGTGGAGGAGAGAGAAAAGTCGATGAGTGTACCTGAGCATTCGTCTTCTTCATTGTTGCTGGCCATTAGAAGGAATTTTCATGGTGGGAATTTGTAAAATCCCAACTTTTTGAATAAAGATGAATTTTCTATAAATATTATTTTTGAATATTATGGAGTGAAATTGATATAATAGTTGTGGGTAATATTTATAAATTTTTCAAAGTACGCAAGTTTTTATATAATATTCGATTGGTCGGGGAATATTCGTTTTAACAGGGAATATTAGTACAACGGCACAATCATTGGTGGACCCCATAATGGAATTATTGTCGGACTGAGAAAACGATAAAAATACTTTATGAAAAAAACGGCGGAAGTTTTACCGTTAACTGTTGAAACACCCGGTGTTAAAAGTGTTAGGTTTGTAATATTCATGAAAGCAATCAAATTGCACAAATTAAGCGGAAGCATGTAAAATCAGAGTTTAAAAATTTCCAAACCATATACCCGGATCACCCTTTATGCATAATTATTAATTAAACGAAAGGATAAAGAATAAAATCATACCCTTGAAGATCGAGCTTCCTCAGGTACAAGTTCACCTCCAATCCTTTTCGCGTTCAACTTGAATCCACCGGGTTTGGTTCCTTCCTTTGATCAACGTTAGCCACCCATGTGTTTGGCCTCTAGAGGTGATCCACCAAGGAAGAAGAAAATTCAAGAAGAATGGTGGTTGGCTAAACCCTAGTTTTTCTATCTCTATAGAAAGGGTGTACTCTCCCAACAATTGGAATTATGTCGTATGTTGAAAAAGTCAACAACCCCCTATCATCCATAATAAGACTCCTCTTATTTATAGATGTGGGCAACCCACCTTAACAATTAAGGAATTGGGTTTTAATTAATTAAAATTCTTTTAATTAATTAAGCTCCCTAATCTTATTAGGGATAATTAATTAAACACTTTTAACTAATTTTCCCTCCTAATCCTATTAGGAATAAATGAGAGTACTTATATTAAATTAATTCCTAAACTCTTTTAGAAATTAAAATAATAATAATTGTAATAATATTAATAAGACTCCTCTTATTAATTTATATTTAATATTTCTAAAATATTAAATAATAAATATTAAGCTATTTAATTTATTCTATCACCATAGATTAAATTAAATATACTTAACATATTATTACGATTATGCCATTAATTTCTTAAATAATTTTTCTTCCTTTTATGGTGTGACCCTTTAGGTTCTCCATATAAAACCGGTTGTGAATAAATCAATTAGAACAATTCTAATCTTATTTAAATAAATAAATTAAATAATTAATTTATTTAAATAATATTTATTCTACAATAGGGATAAGCCTCCTAGCGATCAACGACTTTCCAGATAATATAGATTTCAACATTAATCATTAAAGAACCTTTGAGTAAATAGTTACCGTACAATTCAATCCTTCCACCATCTGATGTCCCAATTAAATATAAGACATGGAATTCTTTGTCAAGTCTTATTTTATTTAATTATATGTATTTCGACTCTTAAATGCCTAACTCAAATAATGCAAATTAGAAACTCCTTTCTAATTTCATTACGCCTAACGCCAAGGACTCTTTGGGTTGTCATTTATCGAATCACATAGGACATTTCTCTTCTTTTATTAGAAGTGGTAGATTCTTTATTGATCATACATTATCTCCATGTACAACTTATTATACCCAAGCATACCCTTTGATATACCTAAGGGTCTTAAGGAATAAGTCAAAGTATAACTCATCATACACAAGATACTATGATGATCTCAAGTCCAAGGATTACTTGTACTACTATCACTACAGAAATTCTATTGACAGCAAATAAAACTCCATTAGGTATTCCTTAGCGAGCCACGTTCAGTGAACTTATTCTCTAATAAGCACCTACATACTTGCTTTAGTGTCTCCACACAAATGATCATGAGATCAATCATCCTCATCCAATGAGCAAGCAACGTATGTACCAATCTATCCGGATTCACTAATCCCCAATTTAGTAATCCAATGATTGGGAACTATTTTAGTTTTAAGCTTTCTAAGAATTTAGATCTCATTAGAATGATCATCATCATTATTCTAAAAGCATTGCTTAAAACTATGGGTTTATCACATATTATAAAACAAAGATCATGTAGATAATTAAAAGCCTTTAATAAATTAATACTTTTTATTAATAAATGAATAAGATTGTTACAAAGTATATGCTTTATCATCAAACATGATTGGCTTGTGTGCATACTACTTTCAATCTCCCACTTGCACTAAAGCCAATCGTCATTGTATCTTATACTCTTCTTCTCTAAGTGACGATTATCCCGCTTTGTTGGATAAGCTTTAGTTAATGGATATGTAATGTTGTTCATGAGATTCCACTATCTCTATAGTGATTTCCCATCTTTCAATGATTCTAATAATCAAATGAAAGTGCCACAACACGTGTTTAGATCCAAGATGAGACTTAGGAACTATTCCTAGTTCTGTAATGAACTTTTAATCCAAACAATCAACTTGTAGCTTCATTTATAGCTATATACTTTGTCTTTATTACTAAACCAAAGAACTCTTTTCTTTGTTTGGAACCTTTCAATTCAATCGCACCATTATTCAAGGTAACACTTTACCTTAAAGTGGATTTTCGGTCGTCTTGGTCTGTCTGAAAAACTTGAGTCTGTAAAGCCCTCTAGTTTTAATTCAGACCCACCATGTATTTAAATCACATCTTTAGTGCCGGTTAAGCACTTTAAGATGTTTTTCACTGACTCATAGTGAACTTCTCCAGAATATGTCTGATCAACATCAGGTCTCGTATATTTCATTGCATACATGATTGTCACTCATGCGACCTCTCCTTTCAGGAGTCTGTGGGGACTATTAGGAGAGATACACTCCATAGCTCATCGACATGAGACATCTCTTGGAGTTTGCCATGCTAAACGACTTTAGCATCAAATGAATATACGTTCCTTGGGTTAAGTTGAGCATCCTTTTAAATCTATCTGTATAGATTTGCATCCCCTATAATGATACTCTTCCCAAATCATTAATGGAGGATTGTTTAGACAACTTTATCTTTACTGATTGTAGCATTGGTATGTCATTCCTTATCCGTAGTATATCAACATATAATATTAGGAATGTCACGGCTCCAATCATGTCCTTTTGTACACACTAGAAGTCTTACCTCATCGAATGTAACTCGGATCATCATCTTCTATGATGTGTACCTCATCATCATCATCCATGATGAATCCATACCTCCTTGGTATCTTGGTTTTATTCCGCATTTACGATTCGGTTGTGGTATAATAGGTCTATCTCTGAGTTCCTCTTATTTGACTTATAGTATTTTGTGGTTCTTGAACTCTTCAAGATCTATTATCCTCCCACTAGCCCTTCAATGATAAACACATTTATCTTAGAAGCGTGTTTCGCAACAAACACCTTTTGCTAAGTAGGATTATAGAACATATACCCTAAACTTACTTTAGGATGTCCCACAAATCTGTACATGTCAAATCTTGTCCCAAGCTTATCCTTCGAAATATTTTCACATAAGTTGGACAACCCCTTAACTTAACATACTTAAGATTAGGAATCCTCCCTGTCCATAACTTTTATGGAGTCTTGGGATCGAATTTTGAGGTTACCTTTTCCGTAGATATACAGCCATTTCTAGGACATGACCTGAAGAATCTTTGGAATGTCGGTAAAATCATTATGGACCGCACTATGTCCAACAAGGTACGATTTTTCATTCAGATACATCAATCAATTATTGCGTATCAGGATGTGTCCATTATGAGAAAACCATTTGAGATGATCTAGAAACTTATTGCACAAGTATTTATTCCTTGATCTAATCAAAGAATCTTAATACTTTGTCAATTTGTTTCACTTCTGAATTCTTTGATCCTTTCAAATAATTCACACTTGTATTTCAACAAATACATACATTCAACTCTTTGAATGATCATCTCCTTTTCTTATACTAATTTGTTCAATATGCAAAATTATTTTCATGTAAGTCAAGTATACAAAATTTATTAAGTAATATTCGATTCTATACAAAACATTATTATTATAAATAGAACAACAATTGTTTTTAATTATAATACCAAAGATTTCATTGTCCAACAATAAAATGGAAATAATATTTTTAACAAGAACTGGAATACAATAACAACTTATTGACTTAATAGATTTTCCCGTAGGCATTGCTAAACTATAAGTTTCTATGGCTAATGCAGCAACCTTTGCTTCATTTTCCACACATAGGATTACTTATATTTGTTTAGCTTTTACTACGCTTGGTCCCTTCATAAATCTATATTTATGATAACCAAAGTCGGTATCCAATACCCAAGTAGAACCTTGACTTAAAGAAAAATTTATTTCAATCATGAACAAAAACTGTATTGTAACTGAAACTTCACTAAGCTTCTTTGGTTAGCCTCTGCAAGATGCTTCTTGCAGTTTCTTTCCAGTGTCCAGGCTTATTGTAGTGGAAGCAAACTCCTTTGCTATCTCAGACGCTTTTGTTCTTATTATCCTTTGTTTTTGCCTTTCTATTTACCTTCTTTGAATCGTTCTTCTTTCGGAAGATCCTTTGGCCCCTACCGAAGAAGACTTGATCTTTCTTGGTTGGAAAGTGACTCTCAACAATTTTTAATATGTTAAGCAAATCGGTGAGACCGATATCTAGCTTGTTCATATGAAAAATTCACAACAATGTGAAAGGAGTTAGGGAGTGAGTGCAAGATCAAATCTTGGCTCAACTCTCCATCCATGACAAAAACCGGTTGTCTAATTGATCAATCAAATTGATTATGTTAAGAACTTTTATCTGCATTTATAGTGCCATTGGCCATTCTAGATCGGAAGAGCTCCTTAGATATCGATATCTATCGGTCCTACTTTCCTCGCCATCAACTACTTGATGTGCGGGAATATAGTAAGAACACCCATAGTTTCATCTTTGATCGATGTGAAGCTCGTTACTCATGGATGCGAGCATGATGTATTGAGCCAATGTGCATCATTTTGCCACTTTCTAAAAGTAGCAATCTCTTCCTCGAGGCATTATTCGCAACCATTGCGTAGGTAGGCGATATGACATAAGATAGCTTTTCAAACCATGAGAACTATTCTCAAATTCCTTAACCAATCCGTTTAATTCTTGGCCCGATTAATTTAGCATCTAATATGCTTCGTGATGATAGTAATTTTAGACATTGTAAAATTACGTAAATGAATTTATAATTAACAACATTTTAACATACATTCTTTTATTAATTACCAAAATAATTTAGGTCTTGTTTTAAATTGGTATCTCCCACTATTTTCTTCAAACTATATTACCCTCATTTATATAGTTCGGCAAAATCTAATTAAAGATTTGCTAGTGAGAATAAGGATCCCATTTCAAATGTATATAGCCTTGTGGTGACACAACAAACTATATATAAATAAATAGGTAGACAACTTTTGTCAATTACATCAACTATGCAACTCCCTTGTATTTTGCCTCTTAGATTATTTTGATCAAGTGGTGGCACATCCGAATCAAAATTATCCAAGTTAAGTCCTAACCTAGCACTCCATATATTCAAAAAAGAAAAATATCATCCTTGTGGTGACACAACAAAACAATATTGTTCAATTTTCTTTATAAGCATCAAATGTGATAAATTAACATCTTAAATACTTAATACTTGCCTTGTGGTGACACAACAAACTCATATTAAATATTTAATACTCTATTAATTTTATCATGTTAGAAGGCGACGTTCGATATTCCAAATATCTTTGAACGCTTAGGACTTAATATAAAAATTGAGGGGTTTGTTATTAATTTGTCTCATCTTGTTTAGCGCATTTATATATATATATAAAAATACGCGTTATATTAATGAACATGCGAAGCATGTTTGCATAATATATATATATATATAGTATAAGCATGCACATATAGAATACTATATTCTACCGGATTGATTATGGACTTTTATTCTAGTTTGGTTCACTAGAGCCATCAAGTGAACCAAAAGGTCAAACCCTAGGGTTGCAAGAAATAATATTTAAATATAACTATTACATTTAAACCTAGGGCTCTATTACAAACGGGTCTTCAAGCGCTCCTTGCTCCTTGATCTCCAATTTTTCAAAATTAATTCTAACTATTCCTATTACAAAACTATTTAAAATAAATAGAACCTTGATCGTGATCGAGGGAAGTACATAGGAGGAGATAGAATTTACATTAAAAAAAATTAGAGAAGGCGAGGTACGTATGAGACCCCATTTAATAAAACCCATACATTCACGCATCCAACTAAAATAAAATCCAATCATATTAATCGTCAATAGTCCATAATCAATCCCATTTATTATCATACACATCACCATATGCATCAATAAATAACATTCATCTCATGAATAATAAACATTTAATATATATATTGATATCATTTAATGGGCAAATTTATTTAGTATAAAATCTATTTTTGAATCAAAATAAACTCCTTTATTTAAATTCAAATTTAAATCAAAATAAAACTATTTTATTTTAATTTATCCAATTTTGAATAAAATAAACTATTTTATTTTAATCAAAATCTTTAATCAAAATAAACTCCTTTATTTTAATTAATTATGGAATCCAATTCCATATAATAAAAATAATCTTTAATTAAAATAAACTCTTTTATTTTAATTAATTATGGAATCCAATTCCATGTAAAAAATATTAAAGGAAACACGGATTATCTTTCCTATTCACAAATAAACTCCTTTTATTTTGAATAATATGAAATCTTATTTCATATCTAAATAAACTCCTTTATTTAAGGAAACATGGATTCTCTTTCCTATTCACAAATAAACTCTTTTATTTTGAATAATATGAAATCATATTTCATATCTAAATAAACTCCTTTATTTAAGGAAAGATGGATTTACTTCCCTATTCACAAATAAACTCCTTTATTTTAGGAAAAATAAAATCCAATTTCAACTCCAATTAGTTAAGATGGAATCCTAATTTTAAAATTAAAATAAACTCTTTTATTTTAATATTAAAATAAACCTTTAATTTTAAGATTAAAATAAACTTTTTATTTTAATTATAAAATTATTAAGATTAAATAAAACTTTATATTTTAATATTAAAATAAACCTTTATTTTAAAATTAAAATAAACCTTTTATTTTAATTATATAATAATTAAGAAATATATATATATATATTGTATAATTAGTACCGAAATCTGTAAAAATTTACGGTTTTTTTTTTTTTTATGGTTTTACGGTTTCCGTACGTATGACAAATTATATATATATATATATATAATAATCATTATCTAATGATTAGATAATCATTAGATAATCATTAGCCAATATTTCTCGATTTAAAGTCTTGTTGCATCAAAAAAAAAAAAATGACCAATCATTCACCTTGATTTAGTGTGCTGGGCGTGTCTTGATCATGATTAATGATTGCCTTGATTTCCGTGAATTCCTGCTGCTTGAATTCTAAGCACCCTTTTTTAATCCGGATTACCGGAAATCTGCAGCTATCACTTTATTTTTTTTTTATTTATTTAATAAATTTTATACAATAAAATTATGCCCAAAAAAATTGTTTTAAACACATATCAATATAATATCAAATTAAAATAATTAATAATTCGCATAAAGGTTTGGCTTTGATACCACTGTTAGGTTTGTAATATTCATGAAAGCAATCAAATTGCACAAATTAAGCGGAAGCATGTAAAATCAGAGTTTAAAAATTTCCAAACCATATACCCGGATCACCCTTTATGCATAATTATTAATTAAATGAAAAGATAAAGAATAAAATCATACCCTTGAAGATCGAGCTTCCTCAGGTACAAGTTCACCTCCAATCCTTTTCGCGTTCAACTTGAATCCACCGGGTTTGGTTCCTTCCTTTGATCAACGTTAGCCACCCATGTGTTTGGCCTCTAGAGGTGATCCACCAAGGAAGAAGAAAATTCAAGAAGAAGGGTGGTTGGCTAAACCCTAGTTTTTCTATCTCTATAGAAAGGGTATACTCTCCCAACAATTGGAATTATGTCGTATGTTGAAAAAGTCAACAACCCCCTATCATCCATAATAAGACTCCTCTTATTTATAGATGTGGGCAACCCACCTTAACAATTAAGGAATTGGGTTTTAATTAATTAAAATTCTTTTAATTAATTAAGCTCCCTAATCTTATTAGGGATAATTAATTAAACTCCTTTAACTAATTTTCCCTCCTAATCCTATTAGGAATAAATGAGAGTACTTATATTAAATTAATTCCTAAACTCTTTTAGAAATTAAAATAATAATAATTGTAATAATATTAATAAGACTCCTCTTATTAATTTATATTTAATATTTCTAAAATATTAAATAATAAATATTAAGCTATTTAATTTATTCTATCACCATAGATTAAATTAAATATACTTAACTTTATATTATTACGATTATGCCATTAACTTCTTAAATAATTTTTCTTCCTTTTTTTTATGGTGTGACCCTTTAGGTTCTCCATATTAAACCCGGTTGTGAATAAATCAATTAGAACAATTTAATCTTATTTAAATAAATAAATTAAATAATTAATTTATTTAAATAATATTTATTTCTACAATAGGGATAAGCCTCCCTAGCGATCAACGACTTTCCGGATAATATAGATTTCAACATTAATCATTAAAGAACCTTTGAGTAAATAGTTACCGTACAATTCAATCCTTCCACCATACAATGTCCCAATTAAATATAAGACATGGAATTCTTTGTCAAGTCTTATTTTATTTAATTATATGTATTTCGACTCTTAAATGCATGACTCCAAATAATGCAAATTAGAAACTCCTTTCTAATTTCATTCGCCTTAGCCAAGGACTCTTGGGTTGTCATTTATCGAATCACATAGGACATTTCTCTTCTTTTATTAGAAGTGGTAGATTCTTTATTGATCATACATTATCTCCGTATACAACTTATTATACCCAAGCATACCCTTTGATATACCCTAAGGGTCTTAAGGAATAAGTCAAAGTATAACTCATCATACACAAGATACTATAATGATCTCAAGTCCAAGGATTACTTGTACTACTATCACTACAGAGAATTTCCTATTGACAGCAAATAAAACTCCATTAGGTATTCCTTAGCGAGCCACGCGTTCGGTGAACTTATTCTCTAATAAGCACCTACATACTTGCTTTAGTGTCTCCACACAAATGATCATGAGATCAATCATCCTCATCCAATGAAGAACAACGTATGTACCAATCTATCCGGATTCACTAATCCCCAATTTAGTAATCCAATGATTGGGAACTATTTTAGTTTTAAGCTTTCTAAGACTTTAGATCTCATTAGAATGATCATCATCATTATTCTAAAAGCATTGCTTAAAACTATGGGTTTATCACATATTATAAAACAGCATCATGTAGATAATTAAAAGCCTTTAATAAATTAATACTTTTTATTAATAAATGAATAAGATTGTTACAAAGTATATGCTTTATCATCAAACATGATTGGCTTGTGTGCATACTACTTTCAAAAAGTACAGTAATACGCGTGAATGCATAGTAGCACACGGTATTAATTATTGATGCTTAAGTGATAAGTCACTCAGTTTTGTTGGTATTATTAATGTAATAATACAGAAAATCTTTTTATATAAAAAAAAATACTTTTATAAAGTTATTCTATAAATAGAATATATTATATTCTATTACGCATAGTGTCAGTATAATTATGTCGCATAGTGTTTTGCATAGTAAAATCTTTTTATATAAAAATGTAATACTTTTATAAAGCTATCTATTTTATTAGAGAATAATTAGAATATATTATATTTTATTATGCATAGTGCATGCATAGTATTTGCATAGTAAAATCTTTTATAAAGTTATTCGTTTTATTAGATTATAAATAGAATATATTATATTTTATTTTGCTTTAAATATGGACCGTCAGATTAAAGTAAATCAATCTCGACCGTTCATGAGTTAGTTCTTATGCATTCCATTTTTCTATAAATAGAAGCTCATTCATTCATTATTTTCTTCTTAATTCTTGAAACTAGAGAGATAAACTATAGAGAGAAAGAAGAAAGTATTTGCTACTTCACTACTTATATATCCCAGTACTCTTCTTCTTAAGGTAGGGAATATTATTTGTTGTACTCGTAAGGGGTGTTATTCTTTCTTATTCATGAAGAGAACTGTTGTTATTCCATTGCTTATTATTACATTGGAATAACTTTGATATCTGTGATCTCACCCTATACTTGGTGACATTCTTCTATTATTATGTTGGAACATCACCGTCTGCAGTGTGTTTTACAAGGACACGGTTCCGTCTTTATTATTATTCCGTTGGAACATCACATACGTGTGTTTTTACTGGGACTGGTTAAAATCTTATTATTATTCTATTGGAAAATCATGTCTGTGTGTTTTACATCGGACCTGGTTCCGTCTTTATTATTCTATTAGAACATCCTGTCGGTGGTTCCGTTATTATTATTCTGTTGGAATAACCTGTCTATGCGAAGTACCGCATGCATGGTGATTTCTTTTGTTATATCATTCTTTATTATACTCAGTTGGTTAAAGTTTCGACTTCTATAGTCCATGAAATTAGTAGAATATCCATGATATTTGCGGTTCATCCAGTATCTTTTCATGGAAATATTCTTCTGATCATTCTTGAATTTTACTCTACAAAACAGTATCATGTTGACAATTTGGATGTTATTGGTTCCTGAACAAATTAATTCTTGAACTTGTTTAATTGAATTCTTATATCATTGTCATCATCCTCATGTTTATGTTATGTTGAAAGTCATCTGTGGCCTGTAGTGTATAGATGGACTTGGTATGATTATGACCAGGGATTATTCGGTGTAATCATGATCGTAATGTTACAAATGATGTGATAAAAGTTCTCATTGGCCCGTAGTGCATTGATGGACAGTTGTTGGTATGATCATGACCATTAATGAATACACAAATATTCTTGGCCCGTAGTGCATGGATAATTATGGTCGTGATACTAAAGAATATCCTTGGCCGTAGTGCAGGGGTGATTCGATGATGTGGAATATTTATTAAGCTGAGTCTCAGCAATAACAATGATGAAAAACCTTTTAAATCATAAAAGATAATAGATTTTATTTTCTACTTGACTCTTTTAATGGATTGCTTGTTCCGTGATTAAACTTGACGTCTATTATATTTTATCGGATTTAACATTGTTGGAGACTAATGATAATTTATTACGCATTATCTTAGTCATAATATTTCTTCTTGGGCTACTTGAGCTCACCCTTTCTTTCACCGTTCTCTTGAAATGAGAATATAAATTTGGGACGAGTCTGGGGAGCGGAGTGATGGTCCAAAGGATAGTATTAGTAGTCCTCACTATTCTGTGAAATAGTGTGATAATAATTGTAATGAGGACTCCTTTTGAGTTTGTATAATCTCTAGTAAATAATATTTGTATTCAAACTCACAGTTTATGTTTTGTCGTATTGTACACGACAGTTGTATTTAAATTATGTACCATGTATCTGGCGACCCAAGATGGGTGATGTATACCTAATTTTGGGGGCGTCACAGAATTAGTTTCCTCCGCTCTTCTTTTACGTGTTTGGGAAGAGAGGAAAGCTCAATTCACGATTTATTGGTCCATTTCAGATTCTTGAACAAGTAGAAAATGTGGCCTATAGACTCGCGTTACCTCCAAGTATGTCTCGTGTTCATAATGTTTTTCATATATCTGTGCTACGTAAATATGTGAAAGACCCAAACCACGTTATTGAGTTAGAACCGGACGAGATAGCCGAAGACTTAACGTACGAAGAGGTACCTGTCAAGATCTTTGATAGGAAAGAGCATGTCCTACGCACGAAGGTCATACCACAAGTTAAGGTTTTGTGGAGGAACCATGCTATTGAGGAAATGACCTAGGAGTTGGAAACGAAAATGAAAGCGAGGTATCCTCATCTTTTCGAAACACCAGGTACGTACGTCAATTTCGAGGACGAAATTTCATAAGGAGGGGAGGTTGTAAGACCCCAAATTATTAATAAATGAAATTTAGTTTCCTCTATTTATCATTTTGAAATAGTAAGGGTTGATTTGATTAATGTGGTTAGTTATGGGTAAAATGCGCAAATATTTTAAATAAGCAGGTGGTTATAAAATATTCATTGTTATCGGAGAATATTCATTTTGTCGTGGAATATTCTTGCTGTCAGGGAATATTCGTACAACGGCGCAGTCTTTTGTGGGCCCCATAACAAAAAGCGATTGGATGAAAAAAACGACAAGTATAATTTGTTTATAAATAACGGCATAGTTATTACTGAATTAACACTTTGTTGGAAAACCGGAATTGGTTAAAACACAAGAATCTGGCGTTGTTGCACAAGAAGACTGCAGTATTGCACCAATTATTGATTCTTACGTAAGAAGGCACTACTCAATAATTGTTATTCTGATAGTTCTTATTCAATTATTTTATTTTATTGATTCAATAATTGCTGCGTTGATATTTTATATTACTGTTGTTTCAATAATTGTCACTACACAGTATTTTCCATTATCGAAGCAATAATTCATATTATCTAAATAATATTATTCGAAAACATTATTGGCAATGTCTAGAAAGTTACATCAGGAGAGATTTGGTCACCTAATCATGCCAAGAAGGAGAAATTCTTATTGGAAAGCCCCTCTTTTCTCAGAACTACTTTGGTTGCGATCTAGTGATTCTCGTAATATTATTTGTGAATAATTAATTATTGATTTATATGATGAGAAAAATATTCATTTTATGTGGATATAGATGGAGAAAATTTTTAAAGTGACAATTGTTGAAAATCAATATTTTATCTTTTCTGATAAAATAATATTTTATTATATTATTATAATATAATAATGATGATATTTTTACAATGAATGTGGGATATATGAGTATATGAGGAGGAAGAGTATTTTTGTTGCAAAAGTTGTTTAAAATATGTTAAACATGTTGGGGGACCCATTTCTTGACTGAAATTTGATTATAGCCTGTAAAATCGTCCGTATATGGATTTCGATCAATTTTTGTTTGGAATTTGGAAAAACTTTCTTCTGCAAAGTTGTAGAGAATTAAATTTCCTATAGAAATTCGCGAGATTCGAATTTTCTGATAAAAGGGCTATTTATTATGAATTATTGAAGTTCCGAAATTCCTGAATAATTGATTTTTGGAAATTTTAATTATTTTATTTAAGAAAAACGTTTTTGTTGTTTTGGAACATGTGTGGCTGATGTTTTTGCCAAAGAAGTGGGCGTAGGATGTTTAAGAAAATTATATTAATATTATATTAAATTTTCTGCTTTGGTGTTCTAAGCAATTTCCTATAAATAGGGTGCTTAGGTTAGAATTGAAAAATACACTAGAAACTAAAGATTTCTCTCTCTATAATATCGAGCGTATTTTGTGAGTATTTTAGTACTTTGAGTATTGCTATACGGTGCAAGTTATTTCAAAGACTATATCCGAGATTTAATCGTAATACTTATTCTTTATGAGGTAAGGGAGATTATTTTCTTCATAAATGATATTATTTCTTCAATATCATTATGCCGAAATATTGGTTTGAACTTTTTATCAAATTTGGAATTTTTTCATGTCGGGGTTCTATTCACGAGTTACTATTCATGAGTTACTATTCACGAGTTACTATTCATGAGTTACTATTCATGAGTTACTATTCACGAGTACTATTCACGAAGCATGATGATGTTTTTGTGAAATTTCTATCTTTTAGTGTCGGAGTTACTATTCATGTATACTTACATTATTTACGATACTCTGAGACTATTCACTTATCACGACACTATTCACCGAAAATATGAAATTTTCTTCTTTTTGTCCAAAATATCTATTCTGGATACTAGCTTTGATTGTATCTATGTTTTGATCATTCTTGAATTTTACTCCACTATGATTATTTATGAGGTATATTTGGACATGGAATAGCTGAAATACGAATCCTTAATATTTATTCTTTTGTTTCACTAGATTCGTTTTCTTTAAAATATTTTTCATCATCCTCAGTCCTAAATGATGATATAACTGAATATCTTTGGCCCGTAGTGCAAAGATGAATGATTTTATGATGAATATCTTTGGCCTGTATTGCAAAGATGAACAGGTGTTTAGATGAAGATGACCAACTGATGAATATCTTTGGCCTGTAGTGCAAAGATGAATATTTGATTCTAGATATATATTGATTTATGTTACAGGGATAAAAGATAGACAATGAACTTTTATATTCATATATAGAAGATAGTAGATTTCATTCTCTACTTAACTCTTCTAATGAATTATTATTTCCGCTGCGAATATTGATTTAAAACTTGTTGTCTATTGTATTCTATTAGATTTTTCCTTGTTGAAGACTAACGATAATTTGTTCTGTATTATCTTAGTCATAATGTTCTTTACTGGGCTAGTTGAGCTCACCCTTTTCCTTTTTGTTCCATTTTTTTTCCCAGGAGGCGAGAATGTAGCAAGTACTAGTCGGGGTATGGAATGATGGTTCTAGAAGTTATTTTAGTAGTCCTCACCATTTTTGTAAAATAATGTATCAATAATTGAAATGAGGACTTATTTGAGTGTGGATATTGTCTAGATGACAATATTTGTATTTAAACTCACAGTTTTTTATGTTGTATTAATAAAGTTGTAGTTATTTCGTACCATATATTTTTTGACATTTCGTAAGCGGGTGTTGTATACACTGTTTTGGGGCGTCACAATTAATATCGAGCTTAGGGATATGGTCTCCGACGGAGATCGGGGAATAGTACTAGTAGGGAGAGGCGAGTAATCCTTCGCTAGTGTGTCATACCTAAGCTTATTTGTTGGTCATTGAAGTATATGATAAATATATGATATGTTAATTTGTTTAATTAACCCTTGTTTTTATGGCAGTTTTAAGAATGGCGGTGAGAATATTAGCGGTGGAGTTAATGAGACCGTGGAAACACCTTTAATCACCACCTGTGGAGGCGTGGCAAGCAGAAGGCAATATTCCTCCCGTAAACAACACCACTAACAAGGAGACGATGAACGACGGGATGTTTAGAAGCTTTTTGCGATTCATGCAAAACCGACGAGGAGACTCGTGGTATGCGAATACGGGTGGAAATGATAAGAACGCTTGACTTGTCACGGCCAAGCAGTTCAAAGAGTTGGGACCACCAGAATTTAAGGGAAAGCCGGATCCGATCATGGCGGAAACGTGGGTCAAGCAAATTACCAAGATATTCGATGTCTTGGGATGCACGGAGGAATAGAAGGTTCCATTCGCCACCTTTATGTTCCGTGGTGTGGCAGATTACTGGTGGAAGTCTGTGAAACGTTCCCAGCCTACCGCACTCCACATGTCTTGGGAAATGTTTCAGAAACTTTTCAAAGACAAATACTTTCCTGAAAGTATTCGCCATATGAAGGAGGTAGAGTTTATTAGACTAGAAAAAAACAACATGACGGTGTCCCAATATGAGGCGAAGTTCGCAGAGTTATCCAGGTTTGCACCTCATTTGGTAGAGAATGATGAACGAATGACGAGGATGTTTCTGAGAGGTTTAAAACCCGAGATTCGACAATATCTTATCTCTCATAAGTTTGCTTTATATTCAGATTGTAAGACCCCGAATTTTATGAAATAAAACTTTTCAATTTTTCTTATAATTACTATTCATTAAATGGTTAAATTGATAAAAGTTTAAAGTTAAGGGTGATATATGAATTTTTTCAAAATACGCAAGTAGTTATAAAATATTTATTGTTGTCGGGGAATATTCATTTGGTAGTGGAATATTCTTTCCGCTTGAGGAATATTAAATACTGCAGTAGCATGACCATTGGTGGGCCCCATAACAGAATAACTGTAGGATGAAGAAAATGATAAAACAGAGTTTTTATAAATAACGACGTAATTGTTACCAAGCTATCTTTGTTGGAATACCCGTTGGTTAAAAACACGAATACGCTGGCGTTGTTGCACAAGAAGACACCCAGTATTGCACCAATTATTGATTTTTACGTAAGAAGGCACTACTCCATAATTGTTATAATAATTATTGTTCAGTATTTTATTTTATTGATTCAATAATTGCTGCGTTGATATTTTATATTACTGTTGTTTCAATAATTGTCACTACGAGTATTGTCCATTATCGAAGCAATAATTCATATTATCTGAATAATATTATTAGATAATATTATTGGCAATGTCTAGAAAGTTACATCAGGAGAGGTTTGGTCACCTAATCAAGGCTACCGAAGGAGAAATTCTTATTGGAAAGCCCCTCTTCCTTGAACCGCCTGGTTGTTAATATTGTGATTACGTAATATTATTTGTGAATAATTAATTATTGATTTATATGGTAAGAAAAATATTCATTTTATGTGGATATAGATGGAGAAATTTTTTTAAAGTGACAATTGTTAAAAATTGATATTTTATCTTTTCTGATAAAATAATATTTTATTATATTATAATAATGGTGATATTTTTACAATGAATGTGGGATATATGAGTATATGAGGAGAAAGAGTATTTTGGTTGCATTAAATGATTAACACATGTTTTGTGTGTCGGTGGACCCCATTTCTTGACTGAAATTTGATTATAGCTTGTAAAATCGTCCGTATGTGGATTTCGGTCAATTTTCGTTTGGAATTTGGAAAAACTTTCTTCTGCAAAGTTGTAGAGAATTAAATTTCCTATAAAAAGTAGTGAGATTCGAATTTTCTGATAAAAGGGCTATTTATTATGAATTATTGAAGTTCCGAAGTTCCGAAATAATTAATTTTTGAAGTTTTAATTATTTTTAATAAGAAAAACATTTTTTACATTTTTGGGACTCATTTAACATGTGTTAGGATGGCTGATTTCAGATGCTAGGTGTGCGTAGGAAATTTATATAAATATATTATTAATTTATTATATTTTTTGCTTTGGTGTTCTAAAGATTTTCCTATAAATAGGGTGCTTAGGTTAGAATTGAAAATCACACTTAAACTCAAGTTTTCTCTATTTTTCTCTATATTATCGAGTGGATTCTTGTGAGTATTTTGATATCTTGAGTGTTGCTATCTGGTGCAAGTTTGTTCAACGTTATTCTAGTCAAGTACTCGCTTTTCGAGGTAATAAAAGTATATTTGGGACAAGCCCGGAGAATAATGAGGGGGAAGAAGCGGTGGTCTATAGATGTTGAGGGTGAGGTGAATTTAACTTGGAAGGGTGTTTCGCCACTATCATACAAGATGTCTAAGGACATACAACCTCGTGTCATCATAAGTCAGGGTTGTGCTCATCCATTTACCGAGTATATTTACAAGCACTACCTATATAATCTTGGTGTTTGTTTGGAGTATAATACCCAATTAGAGACAGTGAAGATAATGATATGTCAAGAGAAGACTCACCATTGGGAAGAATATGATAGTAATCTTCTCGTTTTTCTTTGGGGTCTATTGGGTCAACCAAGGATAATTTTGTGGCTATATGATATCTATCATAACCTATACGCATGGCCTCCCATGTACGAAGGTTTCCTTGAGCACTTCCCAAAGATTTTAATTTCTAAAACAGTTTTTAACTATACCTTTATGTAAGGTGTCATTATGAGGTCTCGCATTCAATTGTTGGGACATGAGTCACGATTGGTATATATTTGTATTTAAACTCACGGTTTAAGTGTTGTTGTATTTTGCACGACAATTGTTGTAATAAAGTTGTAGTTGTTTTTTCGTACCATGTATTTGGCGACTCTCGAATGGGTTGGATGGAATGGACCTATTTTGGGGTTGTCACGGTTGGTATCGAGCTTAGGATATGATCTTTGGCTGAGATCGGGATTAGAACTAGGAGGGGAGATGAGTAAATTCTTCGCTAAAGTGTGTCCTACCTAAGCTTATTTGTTGGTCGGTCATAATATCGGATATTATGTAATATGTTAATTTGTTCAATTAACCCTTATTTTGAAGTCAGATTCTAGAATGATATCCCAAATACGTGAGATGAAAGCAATGGAGAAATCATGATGACGGGGAAGATGGAATCTGAAATGAAAGCAAGGTATTCTCAACTCTTTGAAATACCAGTTACGTAAATTTCAGGGACGAAATTTCATAAGGAGAGGAGATTGTAAGACCCCGAATTTTATGAAATAAAACTTTTCAATTTTTATTATAATTACTATTCAGTAAATGGTTAAATTGATAAAAGTTTAAAGTTAAGGGTGTTATATGAATTTTTTCAAAATACGCAAGTAGTTATAAAATATTCATTGTTGTCGGGGAATATTCGTTTGGTCGTGGAATATTCTTTCCGTAGGGAATATAAATGACGACTCACAAGAATCATTGGTGGGCCCCATAACAGAATAACTGTAGGATGAAGAAAATGATAAAACGGAGTTTTTTATAAATAACGGCGTAATTGTTACCGTTAATACTGTTGGAATACCCGTTGGTTAAAATACAGTAATACGCATTGTTGCACAGTAGCACACGGTATTGCATCAATTATTAATTCTTACGTAAGAAGGCACTACTCCATAATTGTTATAATAATTATTGTTCAGTATTTTATTTTATTGATTCAATAATTGCTGCTTTGATATTTTATATTACTGTTGTTTCAATAATTGTCACTACACAGTATTTTCCATTATCGAATCAATAATTCATATTATCTGAATAATATTATTAGATAACATTATTGGCAATGTCTAGAAAGTTTTGTCTAAGGAGAGGTTTGGTTACCTAATTGCGCGCCAATAAGGAGATATTCTTATTGGAAAGCCCCCTCTTTCATGGGAACTGTCTGGTTGTTAATATTGTGATTCTGTAATATTATTTGTGAATAATTAATTATTAATTTATATGGTAAGGAAAATATTCATTTTATGTGGATATAGATGGAGAAAAATTTTTAAAGTGACAATTGTTAAAAATCGATATTTTATCTTTTCTGATAAAATAATATTTTATTATATTATAATAATGGTGATATTTTTGCAATGAATGTGGGATATATGAGTATATGAGGAGAAAGAGTATTTTTGTTGCATTAAATGATTAACACATGTTTTGTGTGTTAATTGGACCCCATTTCTTCGATCGAAATTTGATTATAGCTTGTAAAATCGTCTCGTATGTGGATTTTACCAATTTACATTTGGAATTTGGAAAAACTTTCTTCTGCAAAGTTGTAGAGAATTGAATTTCCTATAAAAAATCGCGAGATTCAAATTTTCTGATAAAAGGGCTATTTATTATGAATTATTGAAGTTCCGAAGTTCCGAAATAATTAATTTTTGAAGTTTTAATTATTTTTAATAAGAAAAACATTTTTTACATTTTTGGGACTCATTTAACATGTGTTAGGATGGCCGATTTCAGATGCTAGGTGTGCGTAGGAAATTTATATAAATATAATATTAATTTATTAAATTTTCTGCTTTGGTGTTCTAAGCATTTTCCTATAAATAGGGTGCTTAGGTTATAATTGAAAATCACATTAGAAACTGAAGTTTTCTCTCTATTTTTCTCTCTATATTATCGAGTGGATTCTTGTGAGTATTTTGATATCTTGAGTGTTGATATACGGTGCAAGTTCGTTCAACGTTATTCCAGTCAAAAGTACTGCTCTTTGAGGTAAGGGATTGTAAGGGATTGTAAGGGAGATTATTTTCTTCATAAATGATATTATTTCTTCAATATCATTATGCCGAAATATTGGTTTGAAATTTTTATCAAATTTGGAACTTTTTCATGTCGGAGTTACTATTCACGAGTTACTATTCACGAGTTACTATTCATGAGTTACTATTCATGAGTTACTATTCACGAGTTACTATTCACTACAAAATTGGTTTCTTTTTCTAACCAAATTATAGTTGATTTATGAATATTACTCTGGAGATTAAAACTATGTATTGATTATATTGATTTTATTATCATATATAACATTTTTATAACCCTGATGTTGAATTTCTCTTTGACTTGAGTGTAAAGATGGGTAAAGTATTGGTATGATCGTGACTATGGGTTCTCTTTGGCCAATAGTGCAAAGTTGAATTGTTGACTAGTATGATCATGACCATTGAATTTATAATGGAATATTTTTAGCTTAAGTGCAAGGTGAATTGATCAACATGGTTATAATTATGGTTTATATAAATTCTGAAATGATTATGTATTTCTTTGAGATATGAATATCTTTGGCTCAGTAGTGCAAAAAGATGACTGTTGTTGAATATCTTTGGCTCAGAGAAAAAGATGAACTATTGATGAATATCTTTGGCCCGTAGTGCAAAGATGAATTTATCAATATGATTATGAAGCAGAACCGTGATTTGGTATAACCATGATCTTTGATGTTTCAAGTAAAGACATGTGATGAAAATTATCTTCAATCTGGATGAGAAGAGGAATTTAGAACTAAAATTATGATTATGAGTTATTCACATGATTGTGGGATGTGAGGCTGTTGATTGATGTTTCTGAGATTAAAACATTGTTAGTGAACTTTTAACATGGAGAAGATAATAGACTTTTATGGTCTATTCGACTCTTCTAATGGATTGCTTCGTCCATTGCAACTATGGTTGAAAAGTTTTATCATCTACCATATGTTCTAAATCTACGATTTATTTTGTTGAAGGCTATTGATAATTTATTTATCTTTAGTCATGATATTCTTTCTTGAGCTAGTTGTGCTCACCATTTTGCTTCACAATTCCTTTCAGGTAATAAAAGTGTAGCCGGGACAAGCGGGGAATAACAGGGGAATAGAACGGTGGTCTATAGATGTTGAGGGTGAGGTGAATTTAACTTGGAAGGGTGTTTTGCCACTATCATATAAGATGTCTAATGACATACAACCTCGTGTCATCATAAGTCAGGGTTGTGCTCATCCACTTACTGAGTATATTTACAAGCACTACCTATATAATCTTGGTGTTCGTTTAGAGTATAATACCCAATTAGAGACAGTGGAGATAATGATATGTCAAGAGAAGACTCACCATTGGGAAGAATATGATAGTAATCTTCTCATTTTTCTTTGGGGTCTATTGGGTCAACCAAGGATAATTCTGTGGCCATATGATATCTATCATAACCTATACGCATGGCCTCCCATGTACGAAGGTTTCCTTGAGCACTTCCCAAAGATTTTAATTTCTAAAACAGTTTTCGACTATACCTTTATGTAAGGTGTCATTATGAGGTGTTGTCCACTGTTGGGACATGAGTCACAGTTGGTATATATTTGTATTTAAACTCATAGTTTAAGTGTTGTTGTATTTTGCACGACAATTATTGTAATAAAGTTGTAGTTGTTTTCTGTACCATGTATTTGGCGACTCAGAATGGGTTGGATGGAATGGACCTATTTTGGGGGCGTCACACAGATGTTGTCAACAAGACTCAATTATTAGAGCGAGATAGCGAGTACGTTCAACCAAGGGACCGTAACCAGGGTCATACCGGTGGCAGCAGTCATCGGAATAATGAAAACCAGCGGGGAGGAAAACATTCGATTAAAAGCGGTAACCACTCCGGTGGTAATCGTGGGCCATGAAAATAGAAGAAGCGACTCGGGGGGAGATTTTAAAAAGAGGAGATTCAACAATGACAATATGAAGACGTCAGCACCAGCAACAACTGGTTTTAAGGGAGGAGAACGACCACCGGTCGTATACTATAAATGTGGAAAAGAGGGACATATCAGCCCAAACTGCCCACAACAGTTTAAGGTATGTTATAAGCTGTGGAAAGGAAGGACATATCGCCGAGATCAGACCGTAAGCGAAAACCAAGTCCCAGCGGGATGGTGACTCAAAAGGTCGTCCCGTAAAAGTCAAAGTCAACGGTTCCTGGAAGAGCGTTTATCGTGACTGGTCAACATGCGAGGAACCCAAACGAGGTGATCAAGGGTAAACTAATCATAAATTCATGCGAAGTTTATACCTTATTAGATACCGGTGCTACCCATTCATTTGTATCTCTTGCTTGTGCTCAACGTTTAAACTTGACTTCGAAGAAATTAGACTTTAACCTATCTGTGGTAACTCCGTTAGGAGAAACTTTTATCACATCCACTGTTTATAAATCTTGTTTGATCCAAGTTGGCACCATCACATTACCTGTTGACCTTATCTCTTTAAAGATACTTGCTTTTGATGTGATTTTAGGGATTGATTGGTTAACTACTCATCATGCCAAAATTGATTGTTTTCGTAAGATTTTTAGTTTTCATATTCCTAATCAACCTGTTGTGCGAATTCAAGAAACTAAACCATTAAAATCAATCACTGTCATATCAAGTCATAAAGCTATTCGTTTATTGAAAAACGGATGTCAAGCTTTCTTAGCCCATGTTATGGATTTGAATAAAGACACGTCAGATTTGAATAATATTCCTGTTGTTATTGACTTTCCTGGCGTATTTCCTGAAGAACTTCCCGGTCTACCCACAGAATGTGAAGTTAAATTCTTTATTGACCTTGAACCTGGTACAAAGCCCATTTCTAAAACCCCATATCGAATGGCTCCTATTGAACTTCAGGAGTTAAAGGTCCAACTACGTGGAGTTGTTGGACATCGGTTTCATTCGTCCCTAGTACATCTCCTTGGGGTGCTCCTGTTTTATTTGTAAAGAAGAAAGACGGGGAGTATGCGACTTTGTATCGATTACGTGAATTAAACCATGTCACTATCAAGAATAGTATCCGCTACCTCGTATTGATGACCTGTTTGACCGATTGCAAGGAGCACAATTCTTTTCAAAGATCGATCTTCGCTCGGATATCATCGGTGAAGGTTAGAACCGAGGATATTCCAAAGACCGCTTTCGGAACCTGATGCGGGCATTATGAATTCATAGTCATGTTTTTGGATTAACTAATGCTCTCGCTACTTTCATGGATATGATGAACCGAGTATTCAAGGAATATTTGGATCGATTCGTTGTTGTCTTTATTGATGACATCCTCATCTATTCCAAAAGCCGTGAAGATCATGAGCACCATTTTGAAGTCGGTACAAAGAAAGGCTTCGTGATAACAAGCTATATGCCAAGCTGAAGAAATGCTAGTTCTGGCTTGAGGAAGTAGCATTCCTTGGGCACATGGTGTCAAAACATGGAGTGTCTGTTGATCCGGCGAAGATTGAAGCAATACAAAGTTGGGAGCAACCAAAGACGGTGGATCAAAGCACGTAGCTTTTGGGCTTAGCTGGTTATTATCGGAGATTTGTGGAAGGATTTTCTAGAATCGCTACTCTATTAACTCAGCTGACTCGTAAAGATACAAAATTCGTATGGAGCGAGGAATGCGAGAAGAGTTTCCAAGATCTCAAGAGGAGACTCATTTCGTCACCTATTTTGACAATACCATCTGGTTCTGATGGATTTGTTATCTACAGCGATGCTTCAGGCAAAGTGTTAGGATGTGTTCTCATGCAACGTGGGAAAGTCATAGCCTATGCCTCGCGATAACTTAAAGAATATGAGAGGAATTATCATACTCATGATCTAGAGTTGGCAACAGTCGTTTTCGCGCTAAAGATCTGGAGGCACTATCTATATGGGGAGAAAGTGGAGATATATTCAGACCATAAAAGCCTCAAATATTTCTTCACTCAAAAAGAACTCAACATGCGACAACGACGTTGGCTCGAGCTGTTGAAAGATTACGACCACACTATTCAATACCATCCTGGAAAAACAAACATGGTAGCTGACTCGTTGAGTAGAAGATCATATGCAGGAACGAGTGCGATGATGTCAAATATACGCATAGATCTGACTTTAATCGAAAAAGTTAAAGTTGCTCAAGCCACAGACCCGGAGCTGATGCGTATGAAGAAGAAAGTGCAAGAAGGAGCTATTACAGAAGCAAGAATCGATGAAGAAGGAATACTTCGAGTCCACTCCAGACTTTGTGTTCCTAACGATTCTGATTTGAAGTACAAGATCATGATGGAGGCACACAATACATCATTTATAATCCATCCTGGAAGTACCAAAATGTATCGTGATCTTCGACATACATTTTGGTGGAACAATATGGAGAGAGAGATTGCAAAGTTTATCTCGATGTGTTTAACTTGTCAACGTGTAAAGGCGGAGCATCAAGTGCCAAAGGGTCCATTACAACCACTTAAGATTCCGAAATGGAAGTGGGAACACATTACCATAGATTTCGTTACGGGTCTTCCCACGGTTTCTCAAGGCATAAATGCTATTTGGGTTATTATTGATAGATAAACCAAGTCTGCTCATTTCTTGCCGATACGGGAGACTTATTCCCTTGAACGTCTTTCTCGTATGTACGTAGATGAGATTGTGAGATTGCATGGCATGCCAGTATCCATAGTTTCGGATCGTGACCCAAGATTCACTTCAAGATTTTGGGTTAGCTTGCAAAAAGCTATGGGGATGGATTTACGATTTAGTTCGGCATACCATCCTTAAACGGACCGACAATCAGAGAGGACTATTCAAACTCTTGAAGATCTATTAAGACTCTGTGTCCTAGACTTCATAGGGAGTTGGGATAAGTATTTACCATTGGTGGAATTCTCCTACAACAATAGTTATCAGACAAGTATAGGTGTGGCTCCATTTGAAGCATTGTATGGATGAAAGTGTCGCTCTCCAATATGATGGGATGAGGTGGGAGAAGCAACGTTGTTGGGACCAGAGTTGGTACGAATGACTACAAAGAAGATCCAAACGATTCGACAATATATACAAACGGCACAGGATCGACAAAAGAGTTATGCGGATCTTCATCAAAAGGACGTGGAATTTAGTATTGGGGATCATGCATTGTTGCGTGTGGCTCCATGAAAGGGAGTTACAAGATTTGGGAAGAGAGAAAAGCTCAATCCACGATTTATTGGTCCATTTCAGATTCTTGAACGAGTAGGAAATGTGGCCTATAGACTCGCGTTACCTCCAAGTATGTCTCGTGTTCATAATGTTTTTCATATATCTGTGCAACGTAAATATGTGAAAGACCCAAACCACGTTATTGAGTTAGAACCGGACGAGATAGCTAAAGACTTAACATACGAAGAGGTACCTATCAAGATCTTGGATAGGAAAGAGCATGTCCTACGCACGAAGGTCATACCACAAGTTAAGGTTTTGTGGAGGAACCATGCTATTGAGGAAATGACCTGGGAGTTGGAAACGGAAATGAAATTGAGGTATCCTCATCTTTTTGAAACACCAGGTACGTACGTCAATTTCGAGGACGAAATTTCATAAGGAGGGGAGGTTGTAAGACCCCAAATTATTAATAAATGAAATTTAGTTTCCTCTATTTATCATTTTGAAATAGTAAGGGTTGATTTGATTAATGTGGTTAGTTATGGGTAAAATGCGCAAATATTTTAAATAAGCAGGTGGGTATAAAATATTCATTGTTGTCGGGGAATATTCGTTTGGTCGTGGAATATTCTTCTTGCGTGGGAATATTCGTGACGACGCAGTGATCTTTTGTGGGCCCCATAACAAAAAGCGATTGGATGAAGAAAACGACAAGTATAATTTGTTTATAAATAAACAGTAGTTGTTACCGCTAATTAATCGTTGGAAAACACGGTGGTTAAAACACATGAATACGCGTTGTTGCAGACAAGAAGACACCAGTATTGCACCAATTATTGATTCTTACGTAAGAAGGCACTACTCAATAATTGTTACGATGAAGTTATCGTTCAAGTATTTTATTTTATTGATTCAATAATTCTTTGCGTTGATATTTTATATTATCGTTGTTTCAATAATTGTCACTACACAAGATTTTCCATTATCAAAGCAATAATTCATATTATCTAAATAATATTATTCGAAAACATTATTGGCAATGTCTAGAAAGTTACATACAAGGAGAGGTTTGGTCACCTAATGCGCTACCAAGAAGGAGAAATTCTTATTAGAAAGCCCCTCTTTTCCAGGGAACTACTGGTCACAAGATCTTTGTGATTCTGTAATATTATTTGTGAATAATTAATTATTGATTTATATGATGAGGAAAATATTCATTTTATGTGGATATAGATGGAGAAAATTTTTAAAGTGACAATTGCTGAAAATCGATATTTTATCTTTTCTGATAAAATAATATTTTATTATATTATTATAATATAATAATGATGATATTTTTACAATGAATGTGGGATATATGAGTATACGAGGAGGAAGAGTATTTTTGTTGCAAAAGTTGTTTAAAACATATTAAACATGTTGGTGGACCCATTTCTTGACTGAAATTTGATTATAGCTTGTAAAATCGTCCGTATGTGGATTTCGATCAATTTTTGTTTGGAATTTGGAAAAACTTTCTTCTGCAAAGTTGTAGAGAATTAAATTTCCTATAAAAATTCGCGTGATTCGAATTTTCTAATAAAAGGGCTATTTATTATGAATTATTGAAGTTCTAAAATTCCTGAATAATTGATTTTTGGAAATTTTAATTATTTTATTTAAGAAAAACATTTTTGTTGTTTTGGAACATGTGTGGCTGATGTTTTTGCCAAAGAAGTGGGCGTAGGATGTTTAAGAAAATTATATTAATATTATAATAAATTTTCTGCTTTGGTGTTCTAAGAAATTTCCTATAAATAGGGTGCTTAGGTTAGAATTGAAAAACACACCAGAAACTAAAGATTTCTCTCTCTTTCTCTCTCTATAATATCGAGCGTATTTTGTGAGTATTTTAGTACTTTGAGTATTGCTATACGGTCTGCAAGTTATTTCAAAGACTATATCTAGTATTTTCAATGTAAGTCTTATTCTTTCTGAGGTAAGGGAGATTATTTTCTTCATAAATGATATTATTTCTTCAATATCATTATGCCGAAATATTGGTTTGAACTTTTTATCAAATTTGGAAATTTTTTATGTCGGGGTTACTATTCATGAGTTACTATTCACGAGTTACTATTCATGAATTACTATTCACGAGTTACTATTCACGAGTACTATTCACGAAGTTTGATGATGTTTTTGTGAAATTTCTATCTTTTAGTGTCGGAGTTACTATTCACGTATATGGCACTATTTACGTATACGACACTATTCACGAATACGACACTATTCACCAAAAAATGAAATTTTCTTCTTTTTGTCCAAAATATATATTCTAGATACTAGCTTTGATTGTATCCATGTTTTGATCATTCTTGAATTTTACTCTACTATGATTATTTATGAGGTATTTTTGGACATGGAATAGCTGAAATACGAATCCTTAATATTTATTCTTTTTTGTTTCTTTCGATTCGCTTTTCTTTAAAATATTTTTCAACATCCTCACGGTCTAAATGATGATATAACTAAATATCTTTGGCCCTTAGTGCAAAGATGAATGATTTTATGATGAATATCTTTGGCCTGTAGTGCAAAGATGAACAGGTGTTTAGATGAACATGACCAATCGATGAATATCTTTGCTTTCAAGTGCAAAGATGAATATTTGATTCCGTATATATATTGATTTATGTTACAGGATAAAAGATGAGCGATGAACTTTTATATTCATATATAGAAGATAGTAGATTTCATTCTCTACTTAACTCTTCTAATGAATTATTATTTCCGCTGCGAATATTGATTTAAAACTTGTTGTCTATTGTATTCTATTAGATTTTTCCCTATTGAAGACTAACGATAATTTGTTCTGTATTATCTTAGTCATAATGTTCTTTATTGGGCTAGTTGAGCTCACCCTTTTCCTTTTTGTTCCATTTTTCTTCTCAGGAGGCGAGAATGTAGCGAGTACTAGTCAGGGTATGGAATGATGGTTCTAGAAGTTATTTTAGTAGTACTCACCTTTTTGTAAAATAATGTATCAATAATTGAAATGAGGACTTATTTGAGTGTGAATATTGTCTAGATGACAATATTTGTATTTAAACTCACAGTTTTTATGTTGTATTAATAAAGTTGTAGTTATTTTTGTACCATGTATTTTGACGACTCAGAACGGGTGTTGTATACCTGTTTTGGGGGCGTCACATCCATGTTCTTGTATGTCCATTTTTTTTGAAAAACAAATATATTTTAAAGTTAAACATAAGTATTTTAAAACATAAAAGTATTTTTATTTTTAATTTTCAAATAAAACATACATATTATAAATATTATAATATTAATTTTTATTAATATTATACATGTTATAAATATTTAGGTAAAGAAAAAGAAAGAAAATAAAACATAAAAATATTTTTATTTTTAAAAATTTTATAAGTATTTTAAAACATAAAAGTATTTTTATTTTTATTTTTAAAATAAAACATACATATTATAAACATTATAATATTAATATTAAAACCACAGTGGGCCAATTGCATTTTTTTAAAGTGCAGTGGCTCAATCGTATTAAGAATTTGGCTGACTGGCTTGTCACGTAAGAAATAATAATTTTTTTATTTTTTTCAATGCCACGTGTAAAATTATTTGACATTTGTCCAAGAAATTGGACGGAATGGCTTGATTGAACATTTTTTAAAAGTACAGTGGGCTAATTAAATATTTTAAAAGCACAGTGGCTAATTGCTTAAAACACTACAACCACAGTGGAGTAAAAGTGCTTTTTCCCAAAGAAAAAAATAATTTTGTTGTTGCAGAGTTCAAATTGTAAAACCCCAACTTTTTGAATAAAGATGAATTTTCTATAAATATTATTTTTGAATATTATGGAGTGAAATTGATATAATAGTTGTGGGTAATATTTATAAATTTTGCAAAGTAATGCTAAGTTGTTATATAATATTCGATTGCTCTGGGAATATTCGTTTTAACAGGGAATATTAGTACAACGACACAATCATTGGTGGACCCCATTAACGGAATTATTATTTCGGATTGAGAAAACGACAAAAATATTTTTATGAAAATAACTACGGAAGTTTTACTGTTAACTGTTCAAACACACAGTGTTAAAGAAATACAAGAATATCTGGCGTGGTTGCATAAGTAGTAATACCAGTATTAATTATTGATGCTTAAGTGATAAGTCACTCGCTTTTGTTGGTATTATTAATGTAATAATACGTGAAAATCTTTTTATATAAAATGTAATACTTTTATAAAGTTATTCTATAAATAGAATATATTATATTCTATTATGCGTAGTGTTCGCATAGTCTCTGTGATAAGTGTTTTGCATAGTAAAATCTTTTTATATAAAAATGTAATACTTTTATAAAGCTATCTATTTTATTAGACAATAATTAGAATATATTATATTTTATTATGCATAGTGTTTGCATAATTACTGATAGTGTTTACATAGTAAAATCTTTTATAAAGTTATTCGTTTTATTAGATTATAAATAGAATATATTATATTTTATTTTGCTTTAAATATGGACCATCGATTAAAGTAAATCAATCTCGATCGTTCATGAGTTAGTTCTTATGCATTCCATTTTTCTATAAAATAAGCTCATTCATTCATTATTTTCTTTTAATTCATTAAACTACAGAGATAAACTATAGAGAGAAAAAAAAAAATTACTGCTACTTCACTACTTATATATCCAAAGACTTTTCTTCTTAAGGTATGGAATATTATTTGTTGTACTTTCATGAGGGGTGTTATTATTTTCTTATTCATGAAGAGAAACTGTTGTTATTCCATTTCTAATTATTCATTGAATAACTCAGATATGTGCTCTGGCCCACCCTATACTTGGTGACATTCTTCTATTATTACGTTGGAACATCCACATCATGTGTTTTTTTACAGGACTGGTTAAAATCTTTATTATTATTCCGTTGGAACATCCCATTCGTGTGTTTTACACCGGACACAGTTTTACACCTAGGACCGGTTATCTTATTATTATTCTCGTTGGAACATCCGTCTGCAGGTATTTTTTTAACGGACCTGGTTTCGTCTCTTTTTATTATTACATTGGAACATCCCGTCGTTGCAAATTTTGCCCGACCGGTTTCGTTATTATTATTCTCATTGGAATAACTTTGCCTCTGTCAAGCACCGCATGCATGGTGATTTCTTTTGTTATTCCATTCTTTATTGTACTCAATTGGTTAAAGTTTCGACTTCTATACTCCATGAAATTAGTAGAATATCCTTGATATTTGTGCTTCATCTAGTATCTTTTCATGGAAATATTCTTCTGATCATTCTTGAATTTTACTCTACAAAACAGTATCATGTTGACAATTTAGACGTTATTGGTTCCTGAACAAATTAATTCTTGAACTTGTTTAATTGAATTCTTATATCATTGTCATCATCCTCATGTTTATGTTATGTTGAAAGTCATCTGTGGCCTGTAGTGCATAGATGGACTTGGTATGATTATGACCAGGGATTATTCGGTGTAATCATGACCGTAATGTTAAAAATGATGTGGTAAAAGTTCTCATTGGCCCGTAGTGCATCGATGATGGACAGCTTGTTGGCATGATCATGACCATTAATGAATACACAAATATTCTTGGCCCGTGTAGTGCATGGATAATTGTGGTCGTGATACTAAAGAATATCCTTGGTCAGTAAAGTAGGGGTGATTCGATGATGTGGAATATTTATTGTCGAGTCTCGTGATAACAATGATGAAAAACCTTTTAAATCATAAAAGATAGTAGATTTTATTTTCTACTTGACTCTTTTAATGGATTGCTTGTTCCGCTGCAATTAAACTTGATGTCTATTATATTTTATCAGTTTAACATTGTTGGAGACTAAGATAATTTATTCTCGCATTATCTTAGTCATAATATTTCTTACTGTGCTAGTTGAGCTCACCCTTTCTTTCACTTTGTTTCTTCTTGAAATGAGAATATAGCCGGGATTTAGTCTGGGGAATGGAGTGATGGTCCAAATGATAGCATTAGTAGTCCTCACTATTCGTGAAATAGTGTGATAATAATTGTAATGAGGACTCCTTTTGAGTTTGTATAATCTACAGTAGATAATATTTGTATTCAAACTCACAGTTTATGTTTTTGTCGTATTGTATTATTATAAGTTGTATTTGAATTATGTACCATGTATCCCATGCACCCAAGATGGGTGATGTATACCTAATTTTGGGGCGCCACAGTTGAGTATCAAAGCTTAGGATATGATCCTGCTAAGATGTGAGACTAGAACTAGGAGGGAGAGACGGGGAATTCTTCGCTAGTATAACCTACTTAAATTTATTTTGTATTTAAATTGGTTGGTCGAGTTTAGAGATATTATGTTACATGTCAATTAACCTTTGTTTTGTGGCAAGATTCGAAAATGACATCCGAAAATGTTGAGAATAGCAATGTAGCACAAGAGACAATTGAGTCTCCACATATCAATAATCGAGGAGAATGTGCATCAGAAGGCGATAATCCTCATTCAAACAACAACACCGACCAAATCTTTGAATGATGGATTGTCAGAGAGGCTTTATGCAATTCATTCAACAACAAAGAAAGAGAGCTCTGTCCAAAATATAGGTGGAAACATTGGAAACTCTCGGGCGGTCACCGCTAAACAGTTCAAGGAGCTGGGACCACCGGAGTTTAAGGGAAAGCCAAAACCACTTATGGCAGAAGCATGGATAAAGCAGATCAACAAGATATTTGATGTCTTGGGATGCTCCGAGGAGCAAAAGGTTCCCTTTGCCGCCTTTATGTTGCGTAGAGAGGCAGATTACTAGTGGTAATCGGTAAAACGTACTCAACCTGCCGTGCTAAAGATGTCTTGGGAGAAGTTCCAAGAGCTGTTCAACGATAAATACTTTCCCGAAAGTATTCGTCACATGAAGGAGGTGGAGTTTATCAAATTTGAGCAAAACAATATGACCATGTCGCAATACGAGGCAAAATTTGCAGAGTTATCCCGGTTTGCGTCCCACTTGGTGGATAATGAAGAGAGAATGACGCGAATGTTTTTGAGAGGTTTGAAGCCGGAAATACGTCAACATCTTATTTCTCATAAACTATGTTTGTATTCAGATGTTGTAAATAGGGCTCAGTTGGTGGAGTGCGATAACGAGTCAACGCAACCAAAAGAGAGAGCAATGCAAAAATGATAATACTAATGAGAGCGATCATCGAAGCGGTGACAACAAGCGTGGAGGAATCAACAGCCGAAATGGTAACCACTTGGTGGTAATCAGGCCAAAACAATAAGAATGGACATTTCAAGAAGAGGAGATTCAACAATGATGAAAAAGACGTCAAAGACCAAAGACCCGTTGTTAAGGAAGGAGAAAGACCACCTATCATATGCTTCAAATGCGGAGGGGAGGGACACATCAGTCCAAATTGCGCGATGCCGTCCAAAGCATGTTATAATTGTGGAAGAGAAGGTCACTTAGCCCGATTTTGTTGTTCACCGAAGACAAATTCAGCTAGGATGGAGGCACCAAAGGCTGTCCCAGAAAAGTCAAAGCCCAGAAAGTGCAAGAGGAGAGCGTTTGTTGTGACCTCCCGAAAGCAAGGAACCGAATGAGGTCATCACGGGTGTAAGCTTATCATAAACTCTAGCGAAGTCTACACTTTATTTGATACCGGTTCTACCCATTCTTTTATTTCTCCTACTTGCGCTCAACGATTAAATTTGACTCCGGAGAAATTAGACTTTGACTTATCTGTGGAAACTCCGTTGGGAGAAACCTTCATTACATGCACGGTTTATAAGTCTTTTTGGTTCAAGTTGGTACCACACATTACTCGTCGATCTTATTGCATTAAAAATACTTGCATTTAATGTAATTCTAGGATTGATTGGTTAACTACTCATCATGCAAAATTGATTATTTTCGTAAGGTTGTTAGCTTTCATATTCCTAATCGACCTATTATGCGAATTCAAGCAACCAAACCATTAAAATCAATCACTATCATCTCAAGCCATAAAGCTATTCGTTTATTGAAAAATGGATGTCAAGCTTTTTAGCTCATGTCACGATCTAAACAAAAATACGCCGCTTTTGAATAATATTTCTATTGTTAATGAATTTCTAACGTATTCTGAAGAACTTCCGTGCCTACCCCAGAGCGTGAAATTAAATTTTGTATCGACCTTGAACCCCAGACAAAACCCATTTCCAAAGCCCCATATCGAATGGCTCTATTGAACTTCGTGAGTTAAAGACTCAAATCGCAGGAATTGTTAGACATTGGCTTTATTCGTCCTAGTACTTCTCCTGGGGTGCTCCTGTTTCTATTCGTGAAGAAGAAAGATGGGAGTATGCGATTTTGTATTAATTATCGGGAGTCAATCATGTCACCATCAAAAATAGGTACCCATTGCCACGTATTGATGACCTGTTTGACCAGTTGCAAGGAGCCAAATTCTTTTCAAAGATTGATCTTCGTTCAGGATATCACCAATTGAAGATTAGAACCGATGACATTCCAAAGATGGCTTTCAGAACTCGGTACGGGCATTATGAATTCCTAGTCATGTCCTTTGGATTGACTAATGCTCCTGCTGCCTTCATGGATATGATGAACCGAGTATTCAAGGAATATTTGGATCATTTTGTGGTCGTCTTTATTGATGACATCCTCATATATTTCAAAAGCCGTGAAGATCATGAGGAACACTTGAGGCTGATACTCCAAAAGCTTCGTGAATACAAGCTTTATGCCAAGTTGAAGACATGCGAGTTCGGCTCGAGGAAGTAGCATTCATTGGGCACGTGGTATCAAGTCATGGAATATCTCATTGACCCAAAGAAAGATTGAAGCTATTCAAAGTGGGAGCAACCTAAATCGATGATCAAGTATCGTAGCTTTCTCGACTTTTTGGTTATTATCGGAGATTCGTAGAAGGGTTTTCTCGAATCGCTACTCCACTAACTCAATTTGACTCGAAAAGATACAAAGTTCGGTTGAGCGAGGAATGTGATAAGAGTTTTCAAGAACTCAAGAGGAGACTCATTTCAAAGACTGCTCGACAATACCATCTGGTTTGGAGGATTTGTCATCTACAAAGTGATGCTTCTAGCAAAGGATTAGGATGTGTTCTCATGCAACATGGGAAAGTCATAGCCTATGCCTCACGACAACTCAAAGAATATGAGAGGAATTATCCTACTCATGACCTAGAGTTAGCAATTTGTTGTCTTCGTGACTTAAAATTTGGAGGCATTACTTGTATGGGGAGAAAGTGGAGATCTTTACTGAATCATAAAAGCCTCAAATATTTCTTCACTCAAAAGGAACTCAACACGCGACAATGACGTTGGCTTGAATCTGTTGAAAGATTATGATCATACCATCCAATACCATCATGGAAGCGAACGTGGTAGGTGGACTTGATGAGTAGAAGATCATATGCACGGCACGAGTGCAATATTGTCAACGCAAAGGCCCATTTTGTATGACTTGCAAAGGATGGAGATAGAGATAAAGACTCAGGACCCACGTGATGATGGCAAATATACAAGTAGAACCGACTTTAATTGATAAATTAAAGTCGCTTCAAATTACTGAGATCCCGGTGATCGTCATGAGGAAGAAAATGCAAGAAGGTGCGATGGGAAGCAAGAATCGATGAAGAATGAATACTTGAGTTAACTCCGGACTTTGTGTTCCTAACGACACGATTTAAAGTATAAAATCATGATGGAGGCACACAACACACCGCTTGCAATCCATCTCGGGAGTACCAAAATGTATCATGATCTTGACATACATTTTGGTGGGGCAATATGAAGAGAGAGATAGCGCTATTTATCTCAAGGTGTCTAACGTGTCAACGAGTCAAGGCTGAGCATCAAGTACCAAAAGGTCCATTGCAACCACTTGAAATTCCAGAATGGAAGTGGGAGCATATTACCATGGATTTCGTTACTGGTCTTCCCAAAGTTTCTCAAGGCATAGATGCAATTTGGGTCATTGTTGATAGATTGACCAAGTCTGCTCATTTCTTACCGATACGAGAAACTTATACACTTGAACTTCTTGCGTCAGTATGTACATAAACGAGATTGTAAGATTGCATGGTATGCGGTATCCATAGTTTTCGATCGAGACCCAAGATTCACTTCATGATTTTGGGTTAGTTTGCAGAAAGCTATGGGCACAGATTTATGATTTAGCTAAGATATCATCCTCGCAGACGGACGGACAATGGAGAGGACTATTCAAACTCTTCAAGATCTATTAAGACTCGTGTCCTTGATTTCAAGGAAGTTGGGACAAGTTCTTACCATTGGTGGAGTTTTCCTACAACAACGAGTTATCAAGCAAGTATTGGCATGGCTCCATTCAAGCGTTGTATGGAAGAAAGTGTCGATTCTCGATTATCTTTGGGATGAGGTGGGTGAAGCAATGTTGTTGGGACCGGAGTTGGTATGTATGACTACAAAAAAGATTCAAACGATCTGGCAACGTATAAAAACCTCACAAGATCGACAAAAGAGTTATGCTGATCTTCATCGAAAGGACGTGGAATTGATATAGGAGATCATGTGTTGTTACGTGTTGCTCCATGGAAAGGGGTTACTTAGATTTGGAAAGAGAGGAAAGCTCAATCCTCGATTTATCGGCCCATTTTTAATCCTTGATCGAGTAGGAACTGCGGCCTATAGACTCGACTTTCTGCCAAGTATGTCTCGTGTTCATAACGTTTTTCACATATCTATGTTACGTAAATATGTGGAAGACCCGAACCACATTATTGAGTTGGAACCGGACGAAATAGCGGAAGATTTGACGTATGAAGAGATTCCTGTTCAAATCTTGGATAAGAAGGAACATATTCTACGCACCAAGGTTATACCTCAAGTCAAAGTTTTGTGGAGAAACCACGATGTTGAGGAAATGACTTGGGAGTTAGAATCTAAAATGAAATCAATGTATCCTTACCTCTTCGACATACCAGGTACGTACCCTAATTTCGAGGGCAAAATTTCATAAGAAGGAGAGATTGTAAAACCACAACTTTTTGAATAAAGATGAATTTTCTATAAATATTATTTTTGAATATTATGGAGTGAAATTGATATAATAGTTGTGGGTAATATTTATAAATTTTGCAAAGTACGCAAGTTGTTATATAATATTCGATTGGTTGGGGAATATTCGTTTTAACAGGGAATATTAGTACAACGACACAATCATTGGTGGACCCCACAACGGAATTATTTTCGGATTGAGAAAACGACAAAAATAATTTATAAAAATAATGGAGGAAGTTTTACCGTTAATCATTGTGAAAACACCGGTGTTAAAGAAATGCGATGTCTGGCATTGGTTGCATAAGTAGCCTGCGGTATTAATTATTGATGCTTAAGTGATAAGTCACTCGATTTTGTTGGTATTATTAATGTAATAATACGAGAAAATCTTTTATATAAAATGAATACTTTTATAAAGTTATTCTATAAATAGAATATATTATATTCTATTATGCATAGTATGCGATAAAGTGTCTGCATAGTGTTTTGCATAGTAAAATCTTTTATATAAAATGAATACTTTTATAAAGCTATACATTTTATTAGACAATAATTAGAATATATTATATTTTATTATGCATAGTGTTTGCATAAGGCTCGTGCTATAGTGTTTGCATAGTAAAATCTTTTATAAAGTTATTCGTTTTATTAGATTATAAATAGAATATATTATATTTTATTTTGCTTTAAATATGGACCGTCAGATTAAAGTAAATCAATCTTAATCGCTGTTCATGAGTTAGTTACTATGCATTCCATTTTTCTATAAATAGAAGCTCATTCATTCATTATTTTCTTACTAAATCATTTAAACTCTACAGAGATAAACTATAGAGAGAAAGAAGAAAATATTCGCTACTTCACTACTTATATATCCAAGACTCTTCTTCTTAAGGTAAGGAATATTATTTGTTGTACTTTTCGTAAGGGTGTTATTATTTTCTTATTCATGAAGAGAGGCTGTTGTTATTCCATCGCTTATTATTCATTGGAATAACTTTTATATCTGTGATCTCACCCTATACTTGGTGACATTCTTTTATTATTCATTTGGAACATCCACATCTGTGTGTTTTACAGGACTGGTTAAAATCTTTATTATTATCCTGTTGGAACATCTGCATGCGTGTGTTTTTTGGGACGGTTAAAATCTTATTATTATTCGTTGGAACATCACATGCATGTGTTTTTTACGGACTGGTTAAAATCTTTATTATTCTGTTGGAACATCCCCGCTTGCGGTGCAAATTTTGCCTCGACTGGTTCCGTTATTATTATTCATTAGAATAACTTCATGCATCTCGCAATCGCATGCGTGGTGATTTCTTTGTTATTCCATTCTTTATTATACTCGGTTGGTTAAAGTTTTGACTTCTATACTCCATGAAATTAGTAGAATATCCTCGATGATTTTTGCGCTTTCATCAAAGATCTTTTCATGGAAATATTCTTCCGATCATTCTTGAATTTTACTCTACAAAACAAAGATCGTGTTGACAATTTGGACGTTATTGTTTCTGAACAAATTAATTCTTGAACTTGTTTAATTGAATTCTTATATCATTGTCATCATCCCATTTTGTTTATGTTATGTTGAAAGTCATCATGGTACTGTAGTGCATAGATGGACTTGGTATGATTATTATGAGGGGATTATTCAATTGTAATCATGGTAGTAATGTTACAAATGATGTGATAAAAGTTCTCATTGGCGTGTAGTGCATTGATGGACGATTGTTGGCATGATCATGACCATTAATGAATACACAAATATTCTCGCAGAGTGCATGGATAATTGTGATCGTGATACTAAAGAATATCATGGTAGTAGTGCGAGGGGTGATTCTATGATATGGAATATTTATTAAGCTGAGTCTCAGCGATAACAATGATGAAAAACCCTTTAAATCATAAAAGATAATAGATTTTATTTTCTACTTAACTCTTTTAATGGATTGTTTTGTTCACTGCGCAGTTAAACTTGATGTCATTATATTTTATCGGTTTAACATTGTTGGAGACTAATGATAATTTATTCGCATTATCTTAGTCATAATATTTCATCAAGGCTTAGTTGAGTTTTCACCCTTTCTTTCACCAATTCTCTTCTTGAAATGAGAATATAGATGGGGACGAGTCGGGAAGCGGAGTGATGGTCCAAAGGATAAGATTAGTAATCCTCACTATTCCGTGAAATAGTGTGATAATAATTGTAATGAGGACTCCTTTTGAGTTTGTATAATCTACAGTAGATAATATTTGTATTCAAACTCACGGTTTATGTTTTGTCGTATTATTGCTGCATACAGTTGTATTTGAATTCTATACCATGATCCCATGACCAAAGATGGGTGATGTATCTCACAATTTTAAAAGGCGTCACACAAATGCTAAACACATTGATGCCTTTTGACAAAGTAAAAAATATTGTGGCATGGAAATCCTCCTCAATGAGTCCAGGGGCGGATCTATTCAGTTGCTTTTTTTTTTTATAGGTATAGGGACATAGAATAAAATTTAATAAATTTAAAAGGGCAGATTTATGAAAAAAAGGTAAAAAAACTTAAATTACTACCACTCCAAAAAGAATTATACACTGTATAATTCTAACTCTCTAATTCACTATACTTCAGCCATTGACTTCAGTCTTTAACCCAAAAAAAAATCCACCTCTATCGGAACAGATCCTAAATCTGGCCCTATCCATGACTTTAGGAAGATATATATATATATATATATATATATATATATATATATATATGAATAAAAGGGTATTATCTTTGATCAACATGAAGGGTTTAAGAAATATAAAAGGGATAAGGGTGAAGTCATTGATTAGCTCTTGAAAACTACATTTATACGAAAGGGATAAGGGTGAAGTCACTGATTAGCTCTTGAAAACCACAGTTAGACGTCAACCTTTTATTATCGTCAACAATGGACAAGAAACATCCATGCCTTTGTTAAAGTGGGACTAGGACCCATCCTTTACAATTTTTACTCAATTTTTTTCATTATATATTTAACAACATAAATATTTTATTTTTTATTGCTAAATATGTATTTTGGGAATTGAGCTAGAAATATACAATTATTTGCGGTAAATAATATTTGTCGTTTAATGTCATATTTTTGTTATTAAATATGTATTTTAGGAATTGAAGGAGAAATGTAATGGAGGGAAGCATAGTCTCTAAAAGTGTTTACTCTTGAGATGTACCTAAACAACATTATATGGAATTTTTAAAAAGTAGACATTGACATCATTCTTGTCTAGTGTGAAAGGGTTGCATGTGTCCGGGCATAAAATATGCGATCCTACAAATTGTTTCTCTCTTACCAAATCTATATTAAGGGAAAGACAACCTAGAATCTAAAGTTCTCAATCATCATTTAACCAAACCTAATTAAGTATTGTTTTCTCATGTGAAACCGACTTGATGACTTTAGAAATTCAGCATGAGACCAAAACTCAGCGACCCCAACAAGGTTTAATCACTTTATCAACTATTTAGTATGTTCGGCTACCGGTGTTTATAGCATTTGCAGCTGTAGCGTTAGTGTGTTTGATTGGTGCGTTTGAGTTTCAAACGTTGCGTATATTAATTAAATAATAAGTTGCTCTCGTAGACGAACAAAATTCTCAAACGTGTTTGGAACTCTAAAAACACTAAACACGCCATAAGCTAGCAGACGAACAAGCATTTAGGGGGTATTTGATAAAAACTGAATGAATCTAAATCTGAATGAAAAAAACTGTTTGATAATTGACATGTCTGAAACATCTGAATGACAAAACTTTATTATTTTACCCCTCTGAAAAAATTTAAAATTGTTGTAAATTTATTTAATATTACTTAATATAATAAGTTAATATTTTTTATTTTTAATTTTTTACTTTATTCACCGCTTCATTCAATTAATTTTAAAAAATCGAAAACAGTAATTCAACTCTCGTCCCATCTTACCGATTAGGTCATTCGAATCAAAACAAACGACTAACCGATTCAAATTTATTAGAACAAATTTCAAATTCATTCTTCTAAACAAATACGTCTAATAGATCTTAGCAATGTCTTTCTCCCATTAGTCTAACAGATCTTTTCTAGTACTATCTACTCCCAAATAACTTGTCCCTCTTTCTTCTTTGCTGTCTCAATTTAGGGAGGGGTACCATCAAGAAGGGCGTGTTGAATCAAGTGGGACAAATATTTTGGGATGGATGAAGTATCAAGCAAATATTTACACGATATAAACCCAGCTGGTTAGACAAATTCAAGCTTTTATGCCAGTATTTTAACAAGCCCAGCTTCCAAAATTCAACAACTGATTGTCCCTTCTTTTCTCGTTTTGTAAATTTTAATTTTCTAATAGCGCTTCTATTGCAGGCTTTTTGATCATAATTTCTAGTAAGATATACTGATTCAAGCGTTGAAAATTTGCATCCTTGTCATAAATCAAAGTTAAAACAATCTGGAATCTAGAAGAAGGCTAGATTGGTAACTAACATTAAATGAACGCTATTGGGCGGAACTAGGAGGGGGGGGGCATATGACCCCCAACCTGAAATCTGAACCTTGTTAATATTAGTTAAATTTGATCTTTGTTATGGGATAGTATTAATTTATTTATTTTTTCATGTTTTTTCACCTATAATAAATTAATAATATTACTATAAGATAAAATAATGTTAAATAAATTTGATAATTAATTAATTAATATTACACTCATTTTGTCATATTGACTTAATCATACATTGGTATCAATTTTTTTTGTTAATGAGAATAACTTAATTCATTTTCTTGCTTTGGGTGACTACTCTCAGTTGTTTCTAAAGAAGATGACCAGAACTTTTGAATATATAATATTATAATTTGTAATTTATTTATAAAAGTAGCTAATTAGTTGACTAAAAAATTCAAAGTCTGATTAATAGTTTTATAGTTCGGGAGAAATTAATATATATATATATATATATATATATATTTAAAGTTATTAGACTCACAACTCATAGGTTTACAATGGTTGGAATAGGATCTTGTAAAATACTATAATTGGGCAAAATAAATTTGAAAGAAGCACTGCAAGCGTCAATAAATTTTTTTTTTTATTGATGTATTTTGACCCCCCTCTAAAAATGTTCTGGTTCCGCCACTGCTATTTTATGCCACCTCTACTAGCCTATTCTCAGTAAGATCAAAACCAACTGCTAGAAATTGTAAACTAATCGAAATCAAAATCAAAATCGTAGTGTTGTATCTTGAGATCCTGAGAAACTGGCCAAGGACATTGTTCCATAAATTTAACAGCCACTAACCCAACACAATATTAAAATAATAATAATAATAATAATAATCATAAATCTTCATTCTATTTGTTAACTGATCCTCCTCATCCCAAGATGCTTCAAGATTTATTACCAAATTAATATACTAGATCTCTAGCACCAAAGATTGTTTTACATGGGTATAATCAATCATGATTTGAGAAGCAATGTTAAAACTTAAAAATGCTCATAAAACATTGTATTTGAATCAATAAACAGAAAATTATTTGAAAAATTTGTTGTTGATTCAAGTATAGGAACTAAGATACAACCTGTGTCCGCAATCTATTTGTATAACTTCATCCTAAATAGACAATATTCATCTATCCGAACAAGGGAAAATACATTTTTGAGCCCCTTAATCAAATTGAGATGAATGGGTATTGCTATGATCCTACAGGCTATAACACAAATGATGCATTCAATATGCAGAACAAAAAAACAAAACAAAACAACCAGAGTACAAAATGCTACTCTTCTTCAAGACAAAAAAGAAGTACCAGCATGGCTATGGTGCAAAAGATTATGAGCAATTGCATCCCTAGCCTTCATTGCGCTTACCGATCTCAATCCAATCTCGGGAACCATCTCATCATCAACAAGATTGATTACCAACTCTGGATCCATCTCCTCATTCCTCATTTCACATATATTATGCAAAACGCAGCATGCCCCAAGCACCACCGGTAAATCTTGAAGTTTAACTTCAGTTCGCTTCTGCAAGCAAGACCACCGCCCTTTCAACCTCGCGAATGCTCCCTTAGAAACACTCTGAATCTCCCCAATTTTCTCATTGAAAGCATGTTGAGTCCAGGTCAAATGCTGCTGTGTATAAGGCACCAATACCCAATCCATCAAAGGGTACCCAGAACTCCCAACAATCCACATACCCTTCAAAAGCTCTCTATTAGCCCTCTGATGCAGGGCAGACTTCTCCAAAACTTGATCATCAGGCATGGAACCGGGCCAACCAATGCACACATCAGTAAAAACCCCATTTGGATCAACAACACCTTGAACAGTAATGGAGTAAGAAGTCTTTTGATTCCTCTCTGTATGGCGCTTATTAAAATAAGCAGCCACGCTAATCTTAGGAGCAATTATCGGTATATGAGTAGTATACATTGATCCCACCACATTAGGAATCCCAGAAATCGATTCAAATTCATCCTTAATCTTTCTCACTGAGCCCTCATTAGGCCATTGAAGATACTTGGGCATCAAAACAGTCCTAATTGCCAAACAAACCTCAAGAACAAGCTTATGACAAGTAGATATTCCTAAACCAAACCTTTTTGACACAAGCCTAAGTGGCTCTCCGGTTGCTAACCTCCATATACACACAGCCACACGCTGCCTAACCGGCACAGCATCCCTCAACATTGTATTCTCTTTGGCCACAGCAGAAGTTAACTCATTACAAATCATCTCAAAAGTATCTTTCCCCATCCGAAACGCCTTCTTAAACTCCTCTTCAGGGAAATCAGCACTATTACATTGATCCCACCACGCCTTTGACCGGGTTTTCACCCACAGCCGCCTCGGCTGGCCTCCAGCCACTCCACCACCACCACCACTACCACTGCCAACAGTAGCAGTCGAATTATTTACATCAGCCACAGCCAGAACAGCAGCAGCAACAACATTTCTCGACTTCCTTTTCCGAATCCCGTCAGAATTATCTAAATTCTCATGGTAATCCTGTATCTTAGAGTAATAATCCAACATAGCTTTAGTCTTCTTCTTGTGATTAACCTCAAACAAATCCCTTTCCTCTTCTTGGGTCTTTTCTCTCTCCTCTTTATCAATCTTTTCTTGCTCTTCAAGCAACAACAAAGAAGTCACAATCTCTTTCAACCCTTTTGTTCTAACACCTCCACCTTGCTTCCCAGTTGCTTCTACATTTGATTGATCACCTTCATCACTTCCATGGCTGTTGAACTCTTCTTTTACTCTTCTTCTTTGACTTTTTCTGGGGATTTCTGGGTTTTCATTCATTTGATCAAATGTATCTCTAAGCAAATTATAGATATAGGAGTAATCAGCTTCTTCTTCTCCTCCTCCTTCGTGGAAAGATGGGAGTTTCATATAGAAGACTGAATAAGAAAAAAGACTGAGAAAGTATTTGCCGTTGAAATGTTCGATGAAATGTGCAATTGAAAGTGTGAACGCGCTAACACAAATGTAGCCGAGAAATGGAATTCAGGCTCCATACATATAACGTGTAGAGTTGAAAAGAACAGGTGGGTTTTTAGAGGAGAGAGAAAATAGTGTATACGCCCGTATATAAAATGATAGAATTATAAGAATGATTTAATATATAAATGCAATAATATCATTTTCCTCATAAATAAATCATTACTTATGATTTTGTTTGTTTATTTTTTTATCTGTGTAGATTTTGAATAAAAATTAATGACTTTAATTTTTAATATTATCCGTTAAAATTAATATTAACTTATTTATTTTTCATTTTTAAGTGTATTTCAAAAGGATAATAATATTAAAAATTTACAATTAATTAGACAATATTTATTAATCCATGTTTTTTATCTTAAAAGATCAATATACAAAAGGACGCATTTTCGCTCAAAGTCAACATCAATAACAAGGAAGTCAAAAGCTAGAAATTTAGTGGCTTTGGCCAATATATCAAATTTACATGTTCATATAGTTGAAATTATGGTCTTTTTGGATTCAATCAATTCCCAATTGCCACCGCCCATTTCAAGTGGACCCACCAATACATATAAAATTGATGAGAAGTACCTTATTTTTAGGATATCTTTCCGTTAGAATAAATCTCTTAATATTAGAGCTGTTATTGTTTAGTTGACAATTTATTTGTTTCATGTACCACGTAGCATTAGTTGAGCTATAGTGGGCCGTTTTTACTCATTCAGTTAGGACTCTGTAAAGGCTATAAAATACCAGACATGCTTTCAATAAACAAGTCATTCATTCAATTTGTTCTGATTTTGATCACTTGCAGTCATCTTGATCGCCTATTCATAACAAATTGGTATCAGAGCTCCCATTAGGCCTGAGAAAAAAAAGAAGAGGAAAGCCGCAGTCTTTCGAGTGACTTGCAAACACAGGAGAGTAAGAGAGAGAGATGGCGAACGAAGGTAAGAGCGAAGGCAATGACAATTGCATCCAACCATCCATAGCACGTTTTGATTGTCACTATGATCATTGGAGCATGCTGATGGAGAATTTCTTGAGATCCAAGGAATTTTGGAGCTTGATTGAGACAAGTTATGTGGAGCCAGAGGTAGTAGCGATAGTGTGATTACTATTAAAGATAATCGATGTTTTCATCAACCACGTGATCACGCTTATAAAATAATTCATCTTGCACCATCTAGGTCAAGAGAATCCATAGTCATAATCATACCAAAAGCGTCCATTAACGACTACTTCTAGCCAACGATGACTTTTTTCCACATCATTTGTAACATTACGGTCATGATTATATAGAATAATCCTTGGTATAATCATACCAAGTTCATCTACGACTACTACCAAAGATTTGACTTTCAACATAATATAAACATGAGGATGATGACAATGATATAAGAATTAATCAAATGAGATAAAGGATAAATATTAAACATTTATAAAACAATTTATCCAGCGTTCAATAATAACCAAATGTTATCAATCACTTAATAATCTCAGAATCTAATATCATTAATAGTATAACAATATTTTAATCATTTCTTAAACTTATAAACAATTTATTTCAATTATTTATGTGACGCCCCCAAAATATGTATACATCACCCATTCTGAGTTGTCAATACATGGTACAGAAACAACTACAACTTTATTATTACAACAAGAAAAGCGTGAGTTTGAATACAAATATTATCTTCAGACAATATCTATACTCAAATAAATCCTCATCACATTTATTGATACATTATTTTACAAAATTGGTGAGGACTACTAAACAACTCTCTCTAGAACCTTCATTCCATACCTCAGAGCTCGTACTCGCTTTATATTCTCGCCTCCGAGAAGAAAAATGGAACAAAAAGGAAAAGGGTGAGCTCAACTAGCCCATAAAGAAAGAAATTATTATGACTAAGATAATATACAACAAATTATCGTTAGTCTTCAACAGGGGAAAAATCTAATAGAATACAATAGACAACAAATTTTAAATCAATATTCGCAATGAAATAATAATTCATTAGAAGAGTTAAGTAGAGAATGCAAACTACTATCTTCTATGTATGAATTTAAAAGTTCATCGCTCATCTTTTATCCTCAGTAACATCAATCAATATATATCGGAATCAAATATTCATCTTTGCATCATGTGCGAAAAGATATTCATCGATTGGTCATGTTCATCTAAACACTGTTCATCTGCAGACTACTACCAAAGATATTCTTGAGAAATCATTCATCTTTTGCACTACAAGCCAAAGATATTCCATAATATCATCATTTAAGATGAAGATGATGAAAATATTTTTAAAGAAACGAATCCAAGTAAAACAAAATGACGAGGATTAAGGATTAAGGATTCGTACTTTGTTTTATCCACATTCAAAAATACCTCAAAAATAATTACAGTGGTGTAAAATTCAAGAATGATCAAAACATGGATACAATCAAAGCTAGTATCCGAATAGATATTTTGACGAAAAGAAAATTTTTCATTTTTGATGAATAAGGTCGTACTTCGTGAATAAGTGTCGATATCGTGAATAGTCGTAGTATCGTGAATAGTAAACTCAACACCAAAAGTTCCAAATTTGATAAAAACTTCAGATCAATATTTCAAAGATAATGATATTGAAGAAATAATATCATTCTGAAAAAATTATATCCCTTACCTCGAAAGATTAGTACTTCTAATTTGGAAACGGGTATAGTCTTTGAAGGAACTTGCACCGCCTAACAATACTCAAAGTATACTCAAAATACTCACAAGAATACTCGATAATATAGAGAGAAAACTTCAGTTTACGGTGTGATTTTCAATTCTAACCTAAGCACCCTATTTATAGGAAAATGCTTAGAACACCAAAGCAGAAAATTTAATAAAATATTACTATATATTATAAATTTCCTTAGCCCATCTTTGAAGATCTGATTTCAGCAATTAATATCACATGTTAGCCCACTTAAATGCAAAAAAATGTTTTTCTTTAAAATAATAATTAAAACTTCCAAAATCAATTATTTTGAGTTTTGAACTTCAATAATTCACAATAAATAGCCCTTTTATCGAAAATTAGAATCTCGCGATTTTTTATAGGAAATTCAATTCTCTACAACTTTTGCGTAAGAAGGTTTTTCCAAATTCCAAAGCGAAATTGACCGAAATCCACAAACCAAGCGATTTTATAAAGTTATAATCAAATTTCGGTCAATAAATGGGGTCCACCGACATGTTTAACATGTTTTAAACATTTATTGCAACAAAATACTCTTCCTCCTCGTATACTCATATATCCCACATTCGTTGTAAAAATATCACCATTATTATATATTTAAAATATAATAATACATTTAAATGAATTATTTTATCGAGAAAAAGATAAAATTTCAATTTTCAACAATTGTCACATTAGAAATTTTCTCCATCTATATCCACATAAAATCAATATTTTCTTATCATATGAATCAATAATTAATTATTCACAAATAATATTATGTAATCACAATATCGACAACCAGGCGGTTCACAGAAAGAGGGGCTTTCAATAAAGATTTCTCCTTACTTAGCCAAGCAATTAGGTGACCAAACCTCTCCTGTATGCAGAACTTTCTAGACATTGCCAATAATGTTATCCAATAATATTATTCAGATAATTTGAATTATTGTCCGATAATAGAAAATATCGTGTAATGACAATTTATTGAAACAACGGTAATATAAAATATCAATGCAAAGAATTATTGAATCAATAAAATCTTGAATAATAATTACTTTAACCATTATTAAGTAAAGTGCCTTCTTACGTAAGAATCAATAATTGGTGCAATACTGGTAGTGCTTTCTTGTGTTTTAACCATCGAGTATTTTAACAAGATTAATTGGTAATAACTACGCCAGTTATTTTTAAACCACTTATATTTGTCGTTTCTTCATCCAATCGCTTTCAGTTATGGGGCCCACACATGGGTTTTGCGCCGTCGCATTTAATATTCCCGATAATATTTAATATTCCACCACCAAACGAATATTCCCAAACAACAATGAATATTTTATAACCACTTTGCTTATTTTAAAATATTTGCGTATTTTACCCCTAACTATCCACATTAATCAAATCAACCCTTACTATTTCAAAAAATAATAAATAGAAAATTAAATTTCATTAATAATAAGTTGGGGTCTTACAACCTCCCCTCCTTATGAAATTTCGTCCTCGAAATTGACGACGACGCACTGGTGTTTGAAAAGGTGAGGATACCTCGCTTTCATTTCCGTTTCAATTCCCGGTCATTTCTCTATAGCATGATTCCTCCACAAAACTTTAACTTGTGGTATGAATTTTCTTGGCGTAGGGACATACTCCTTCCTATCCAAGATCTTGACAGTACCTCCTCATACGTTAAGTCTTGGCTATCTCGTCCGGTTCTAACTCTATAACGTGGTTTGGGTCTTTCACATATTTACGAAGTACAGATATATGAAACACATTATGAACACGAGACATAATCGGAGGTAACGCGAGTCTATAGGCTACATTTCCTACTCGGTCAAGAATTTGAAATGGACCAATAAATCGTGGATTGAGTTTTCCTCTCTTCCCAAATCTTGTAACTCCCTTCCATGGAGCAACTCGGCAACAATACATGATCCCTATACTAAATTCCACGTCCTTTCGATGAAGATCCGCATAACTCTTTTGTCGATCTTGTGCCGTTTGTATACGTTGTCGAATCATTTGGATCTTTTCCAGTAGTCATACGTACTCAACTCGGGTCCCAACAATGTTGCTTCACCCACCTCGTCCCAACATATCGAGAAGCGACACTTTCGTCCATATAATGCTTGAATGGAGCCACACCTATACTTGTCTCGATACTTTGTTGTTGTAGGAGAATTCCACCAATGGTAAATACTTATCCCAAGCGCCCTTGAAGTCTAGGACATGAGTCTTAATAGATCTTCAAGAGTTTGAATAGTTTCTCTCGATTGTTAGATTCGTTTGGGGATGGTATGTCGAACTAAATCGCAAATCCGTGCCCATAGCTTTTTTGCAAGCTAACCCAAAATCTTGAAGTGAATCTTGGGTCACGATCCGAAACTATGGATCTGGGCATGCCATGCAACCTAACAATCTCATTCACGCATATACTAGCAAGACGTTCAAGGAATAAGTCTCCCGTGTCGGCAAGAAATGAAAGCGGAACTTGGTTAATCTATCAACAATAACCCAAATAGCATTGATGCCTTGAGAAACCGTAGGAAGACCCGTAACGAAATCCATGGTAATATGTTCCCACTTCCATTTCAGAATCTCTAGTGGTTGCAATGGACCCTTAGGTACTAGATGCTCCGACTTTACACGTTGACAAGTTAAACACATCGAGATAAACTTTGCAATCTCTCTCTTCATATTGTTCCACCAAAATGTATGTCGAAGATCACGATACATTTTGGTACTTCCAAGATGGATTGCAAATGGTGTATTGTGTGCCTCCATCATAATCTTGTACTTCAAATCAGAGTCGTTAGGAACACAAAGTCTAGAGTGGACTCGAAGTATTCCTTCTTCATCAATTCTCGCTTAGGAATAGCTCCTTCTTGTACTTTCTTCTTCATACGCATCACCACGAATTGCGGGTGGCTCGAAGCAACCTTAACTTTTCTATTAAAGTTGGCTCTATACGTATACTTGACATCATCGCACTCATTCCCGCATATGATCTTCTACTCAACGCGTCAGCTACCACGTTCGCTTTTTCAGGATGGTATTGAATAGTGTGGTCGTAGTCTTTCAATAGCTCGAGCCAACGTCGCTGCCGCATGTTGAGTTCTTTTTGAGTGAAGAAATATTTAAGGCTTTTATGGTCTGAATATATCTCCACTTTCTCCCCATATAGATAGTGCCTCCATATCTTTAAGCATGAAAACTCTGCCGCTAACTCTAGATCATGAGTAGGATAATTCCTCTCATACTCTTTAAGTTGTCGCGAGGCATAGGCTATGACTTTTCCACGTTGCATGAGAACACATCCTAACCCTTTTGCGAAGCATCATCAGAGATAACAAATCCATCCGAACCGGATGGTATTGTTAAGCAGTCTTGAAATAAGTCTCCTCTAAAGCTCTTGGAAACTCTTCTCGCATTCTTTGCTCCAAACGAACTTTATATCTTTTCCGAGTTTGAGTTAATGGAGTAGCGATTCGAGAAAATCCTTCCACGAATCTCCGATAATAACCCTAAGCCCAAAAGCTACGATTTTGGTCCACCGACTTTGCTGTTCTCAACTTTGTATTGCTTCAATCTTCGGGTCCACGGATACTCCATGTTTTGACACACGTGCCCAAGAAATGCTACTTCCTCAAGCCGAACTCGCATTTCTTCAATTTGGCATATAGTTTATTTTCACGAAGCCTTTGGAGTACCGACTTCAAATGGTGCTCATGATCTTCACGACTTTTGGAATATATGAGGATGTCATCAATAAAGACAACAACAAAAACCGATCCAAATATTCCTTGAATACTGGGTTCATCATATCCATGAAAGCCACAAGAGCATTAGTTAGTCCGAAAGACATGACTAAGAATTCATAATTCCCATACCGAAGTTTCAAGGCGGTCTTTGGAATATCCTCGATTCTAATCTTGGTGATGATATCCGAGCGAAGATCGATTTTTGAAAAGAATTGTGCCCCTTAATTTGGTCAAACAAGTCATCAATACGAGGTAGAGGATACCTATTCTTGATGGTGACATGGTTCAATTCTCGATAGTCAATACTAAAGTCGCATACTCCCGTCTCTTCTTCTTTACGAATAAAGCAGGAGCACCCCGAGGGAGATGTACTGGGGACGAATGAAACCGATGTCCAACAATTCTGTAGTTGGACCTTTAACTCTCAAGTTCAATAGAGCCATTCGATATGGGGTTTTAGAAATGGGCTTTGTACAGTTCAAGATCAATAAAGAATTCAACTTCACGCCGGGGTAGACCGGGAAGTTCTTGAAATCGTCGGGAAAGTCAATAACAACGGGAATATTATTCAAATTTGGCGTGTCTTTATTCAAATCCATAACATGGGCTAAGAAAGCTTGACATCCATTTTTCAATAAACGAATAGCTTTATGATTAGATATAGCGATGATTGATTTTAATGGTTTAGTTGCTTGAATTGCATACAACAGTTGGTTAGGAATATGAAAACTAACAACCTTACGAAAATAATCAATTTTGGCATGATGAGTAGTTAACCAATCAATCCCTAAAATCACATCAAAAGCAAGTATTTTAAAGAGATATGGTCAATGGTAAGGTGATGGTGCCAACTTGAATCAAACAAGATTTATAAGCGAGTGGATGTGATGAAAGTTTTTCCTAACGGAGTTTCCACAGATAAGTCAAAGTCTAATTTCTCCCGAGTCAAGTTTAAGCGTTGGGCACATGCAAGAGAGATAAATGAATGGGTAGCACCCAGATCAAGTAAGGTATAAACTTCATAAGAATTTATAAATAGCTTACCCGTGATCACCTCGTTTGGGTTCCTCGCATTTTGACCGATCACAACAAAACGCTCTTCCAGAATCATTGACTTTGACTTTTACGAGAGTCTTTTGAGTCACCGTCTCATTGAACTAGGTTTCGCTACCATGCATAATCTCGAAGCGATATGTCCTTCCTTTCCACAATTATAGCATACCTTGAACTGTTAGGCGGTTTGATCGATATGTCCCTCTTTCCGCATTTGTAGCATATATGGTGTTGTGACGCCCCCAAAATTAGGTATCGCCACCCATCTTGGGTTGCCACTTACATGGTACATAAATTCAAATACAAACTTAATTATACATCTGTCGTGTAACATACGACAATACATAAACTGAGAGTTCTAATAGGAATATTATCATTTAGACAATATCCATACTCAAGGAGTCCTCATTACAATTATTATCACACTATTTCACAGAATAGTGAGGACTACTAATGCTATCCTCCGGACCATTACTCCGTTCCCCGAGCTTCGTCCCGGCTATGTTCTCATTTCCGAAGAAAAAGTGAAAGAAAGGTGAGCTCAACTAGCCCAAGAAGAAATATTATGACTAAGATAATGCGAGAATAAATTATCATTAGCCTTCAACAGTGTTAAAGCGATAAAATACAATAGACAACCGGTTTAATCTGCGGTGAAATATCGCAATCCATTAAAAGAGTCAAGTAGAAAATAAAATCTACTATCTTTTATGATTTAAAAGGTTTTTCATCATCTTTGTTATATTTGAGACTCACTTTTAATGAATAAACCACAATATCTAATCATCCCCGTACCACTTGGCCAAGGATTTTCATCAAATTATCAATGGTCATAACTATTAGAATCACCCCCTGGTCATAATCATACCAAAAACTATCCACCAACGCATTACTGAGCCATCGAGGACTTTTGTCACATCATTTATATCAAGCCATGATTATACCGAATGAACCCTGGTAATAATCATACTAAGTTCATCTATGCACGTAAGCCAAAGATAACTTTCAACATAATATAAACATGAGGATGATGACAATGATATAAGAATTCAATAAAACAAGTTCAAGAATTAATTTATCTAGGAATTATTAACATCCAAATTGTCAACGAAAGATTCGTTTTGTAGAGTAAAATTCAAGAATGATCGGAAGAATATTTCCATGAAAAGATATCTTTGGATGAAGCGCAAATATCAAGGATATTCCACTAATTTCATGGAGTATAGAAGTCAAAGATTTAACCAATTTGGGTATAATAAAGAATGGAATAACAAAAGAAATCACCATGCATGCGGTGATTGCAGCATAGGCGAGAGTTATTCAACGAGAATAATAATAACGGAACCAGTCGGGGTGAAATTCACTGCAAGCGGGATGATCCAATGAATAATAAATTTGAATAATAATAAACAATGGAACTGCAGATCCGGTGTAAAAACACGCGATGAGGATATTTCAATGAGAATAATAAATGCGGAATAATAAACAATGGAACCAGTCCGGTGTAAAACACACGACGAGGATATTCCAATGAATAATAAAGAATGAAATAATGTGAAGAAGATCACCAAGTATAGGGGGAGTCCGCGTATCTGAGTTATTCCAATGAGAATAAATAAGAATGGAATAATATAAGGATTTCACCAAGTATAGGGTATCTGCGTATACGAGGTTGTGTATAGGGTATGCCACTTTTACGGAGTTATTCCAATGTAATAATAATGAATTGAATAATGTAAGTTCTCTTCATGAATAAGAAAGAATAACACCCTTTACAGGTACAACAAATAATACCCCCTTACTAGTAAAAGACACTTTGGATATCAAAGTAGTGAAATACCGAATACTCTTCTTCTTTTCTCTATAGATTTTCTCTCTATAGCTTCTCTCTATAATTTCTCTCTCAGAGTTTGGTGAATTAAGTAAGAAAAACAATGAAGGAATGAGCTTATTTATAGGAAATAGAATGCATAGTAATTAATCCATGAGCGGTCCAGATTGATTTACTTTTAATCGACGGTCCATATTTAAAGCAAAATCTTTTAAATAAAATATCATATATTCTATTTATATAAAAACATTTTACTATGCAAACACTATGCAACACTATGCAAAACACTATGCAACACTATCGCATAATAAAATATAATATATTCTATTTATAGAATAACTTTAATAAAGTATACATTTTATATAAAAGATGTTTACATTTTATTACGTTAATAATACGAATAAAACAAAAGCGTCATTATCATTATAATAATTCATATTATTAATCGACAATAATGGAATCAAACCGGTGACTTCTCACATAAGCATCAATAATCAATCTTTGCATGCTACTTATGCAACCACACGTACATCGTACTTTACTAATGAAAGTAGTTCAACGAAGATCAACCAGTAAAACTTCGCCGTTATTTCAATAAAATATTTTTGTCGTTTTCTCAATTCGACAATAATTACGATTACGGGGTTCACCAATGATTGAGTAGTTGTACGAATATTCCTCGCTAAACCTAATATTCCCCGACCAATCGAAATATAATATAACCACTTGCATACTTTTCAAAATTTATAAATACTACCCACAACTATAATATTATCTCAAATTCACACCATAATATTAAAAATTATTTCGACAAAATTTAAATCTTTATTGATAAAAACTGGGGTCTCACAATCTCCCCTCCTTATGGAATTTCGCGCTCGAAATTAGGGTATATACACGGTATGATAAAGAGGTGAGGATACCTTGAATACCTTTATCGTTAAAAATATTAAATTCATCTTTGTAATCCACCCAAAGATATTCATTAACAATTCATCTTTTGCCACTGAGCCAAAGATATACAACTATAAAACCAATAATCTTTGAGACCTTGACCCTAATAAGTATCACGACCACGAATTATCCATGCACCACTAGCCAAGGATATTCGTGTTTTTAATCTGATCATGATTATACCGAATAATCCTTGGTCATAATCATACCAAGTCTATCAATGCACTACTGGCCAAAGATGACTTTTACCACATCCATGAATTAATATTTCATTCTTTGAGACTCATTTCAATAATTAATCCATATCATCGAATCATCCACGCACTTCTGAGCCAAGGATATTCATTAGTATCACGACCACGAATTATCCATGCACTACTACCAAAGATAATCGTGTATTCATTAGTATCACGACCACAAATTATCCATGACTACGACCAAAGATAATCGTGTATTCATTAGTATCACGACCACAAATTATCCATGCACTACGGCCAAAGATAATCGTGTATTCATTAGTATCACGACCACAAATTATCCATGCACTAAGGCCAAAGATAATCGTGTATTCATTAGTATCACGACCACAAATTATCCATGCACTACGGCCAAAGATAATCGTGTATTCATTAGTATCACGACCACAAATTATCCATGCACTACGACCAAAGATAATCGTGTATTCAATTACGGTTATGATTATCTTAGAACAATCCACGGTCATAATCATACCAAGTCCATCTATGCACTACAGGCCACAGATGACTTTCAACATAATATAAGCATGAGGATAATGATATAAAGAATCAATCAAATGAGATAAAGGATAAATATTAAACATTTATAATATAATTTATCCAGGATTAAAGAATATCCCCATGTTATCAATCACTTAATAATCTCATAATCTAATATCCTTAATATTATAACAATATTTTAATCACTTCTTAAATTTATAAACAATTTATTTCAATTGTTTACGCTTTACCATATAATGCATTTAATCATTCAAAATGCCATACTCATAAGATATCATCACCAATTATCAAATCACTCATCAAAAAAAAAATATGCATATATACTCTATATAGGATTCTCTAGCCATAAAATCCTATTTTCAACTGTTACTTCACATAACATATTTAACTCATATGTTCAGTAATTAAACTATTTTCATGAAAATACCAAATCAGTCCCAAAAATATTTCTTTTCTGAGATTTAGCATAATATAGCCCAATAAGGAAAATATATATTTTCTCGGATTTTAAAATTCATTTACTATTTTTCAAAATCAATTTCTAATTAATTCCTTAAGAAATTAGCTACCTCAAGTTTAACTCCAAAAATTCCCAAATCTTGGCAGGATCTTACACATGTTAACGTGAGCTTTCAGGTTTAAATTTCATGGTCATCAAAGTTATAGAACTCGGTTATAGCGTTTTTAGCCGGAAAAACCTAAATATTGAAATAGTCATAACTTGCTCATTTTAAGTCAGAATGAGCTCATTTTTGGACAGGAGGTACTTTATACCATATACTTTCATGTCCCAAAAGGCCAGAATTTTTCTCATAATTTAAGTGGCCGAAACAGCCCCTCTAAAATCATGGCAGCAACTTTTTCGGTTTTTGCAGCTTTGCACTCCTTTGCTAAAATCAGTCCACACAAAAATCTATAACACCTTTTCTAGTAATTCCACTTGGATTAGTTAGGTAACTCATAGATCTAACTCTAGGACTTGACCACACTCAAAAATTCAAAATATAATAGGAGATATGGTCAATTGAATTTCATATTCGTTTTTCACCAAAATCGATTTTCAACTCTTTGTGATTTCTAAGAAACTTTCATGTTTTCACATACTAACCAACATAACTCATCATAACACTTACTAATACCACGAATACCCATGATTTTCATTAGTCCAATGCTTTTATTACGACTTTCATCATAAACCACGTAAACCTGCTCATTTTAGTTGAAGAAATATTTGAGGGTTTAAGAAATGGGTTTTTATCTTTGGGGTCAATACAAAATTCGATTTCACGTTCTAGGGTAGGCTAGGAAGTCTTCAAGAATACGCCAAGAAATTTATTAATGATAGAAATATCATTCAAAATCATTACTCTCGTCCAAGACTTGGATAGTACGTCACATTAATACCAACTGTGACTTCTATCCCTTAACTGAGATAGCACCTCACAATGATACATATCAACTTGTCATCTTGATCCACGGCGTCGCCTACTGAAGAAAGTAAAGCTTCGGTGCATTCCACACAAAGAAGTCAACAACGAAAGGATCGGGGCTCTTTACTTATGACGATATAACGGTGATTAACTTTAGGGTTTGGTTACTTTGAATTAAGTATAACGAAGTTGGTTAGGAATATGAAAGCTAACAACCTTACTTGAAAAGCATGATGAGTAGTTAACTAATCGACTCCTAAAATCTCATCAAAGGCAAGTATTTTCAAAAAGATAAGATCGACGGTGTAGCGTGAAAGTGTTTATTTGAATCAAAAAAGATTTAAAAATAGTAAGCGTGTAACGAAGGCTCCTACTTAATGAAGTTTAAACCAATAAGTCAAAGTTTAACTTCTTGAGTCAAATTTAAATCTTTGAACACAACTAGGTGAAATAAAAGAGTGGGTAGAACCGGTATCTAACACGGTATAGACTTCGCATGAAGAGCTTATGATTAACTTACCCGTGATAATTTTATTCAGTTCCTCGTCAGAAAAAAAAACGCTCTTTCTTAAACTATCGACTTTGGTTTGTGCGGGGATGACCTTTGGTGCCTCCATCCTAGTTGAATTTGTCGTCGATAAGCGACAAAAAATCGAGCTAAGTGACCTTCTCTTCCACAATTATAACATGCTTTGGACGACATGGCGCGATTCGGATCGATGTGTCCTCTCCTCCGCATTTGAAGCATATGATAGGTGGTATTTCTCCTTCCTTAACAACGTGGTCTTTGGTCTTTGACGTCTTTCCATCATCGTTGAATCTCCTTTTCTTGAAATGTCCATTCTTATTATTTTGGCCCGATTTACCACCAAGTGGTTACCATATCCGCCTGTTGATTCCCTCCACGCTTGTTGTCACCGCTTGATGACTACTCTCTCACCGGTATTATAATTTTGCTTGGCGCTCTCTTTTAGTTGCGTTGACTCGTTATCGCGCTCCACTAATCGAGCCCTATTTACAACATCCGAATACAAACACGGTTTATGAGAAATAAGATGTTGACGTATCTCAAACTTCAAACCTCTTAAAAACATTCGCGCCATTCTCTCTTCATTATCCACCAGTGGGACGTAAACCGTGATAACTCCGCAAATTTTGCCTCGTGTCACGCGACACGGTCATATTGTTTTGTTCTAACTTGATAAACTCCACCTCCTTCATGTGGCGAATACTTTCGGAAAGTATTTGTCGTTGAAAACGACTCTGGAACTTCTCCCAAGATATCTTGAGATGCAAAAGTTGAGTACATTTTACCGATTCCCACCAAAGAATCCGCCTCTCGCGCAACATAAAAGCGGCAAAGGAACCTTTGCTCCTCGGAGCATCCCAAGATATCAAATATCTTGGTAATCGCTTATCCATGCTTCCGAAGTGGTTTTGCTCTCCCTTAAACTCCGGTGGTCGGCTCCTTGAATTGTTTAGCGGTGTGCCCGAGATTTTTCCGTGTTTCCACTTACGTTTTGGGCCGAAGTCAATTTACCGATGTTGCATGAATTCTAAAACCTCTTAAACGCAATCGTCGTTAAATCAATTGATCGGTGTTGTTGTTTACTGGGAGGATTATCGCCATCTGTTGCACATTGTCCCGATTATTGATCCGTGGAGAATCAGCAGCCTCTCTGTGCTCCATTGCTATTCTCAACATTCTCGAATGCCATTTTCAAACACCGCCACAAAATAAGGGTTAATTGACATGCAACATATTATCACTATATACTCGACCAACCAATCAAATACCAAATAAACTTAGGTAGGTCATACCAAGCGAAGGAATTCCCTATCTCTCCCTCCTAGTTATAGTCTCACATCTTAGCCAGGATCATATCCTAAGCTCGATACCAATCATGACGCCCCAAAATTAGGTATACATCACCCATCTTGGGTCGCCACTTACATGGTACATAAATTCAAATACAAACTTAATTATACATCCGTGCAGGTGTAACATATACGACAATACATAAACCGAGAGTTCTAATAGGAATATTATCATTTAGACAATATCCATACTCAAGGAGTCCTCATTACAATTATTATCACACTATTTCACATAATAGTGAGGACTACTAATGCTATCCTCGGACCATTACTCCGTTCCCCGACTCGTCCCGGCTATGTTCTCATTTCAAGAGAGAAAACGGTGAAAGAAAGGTGAGCTCAACTAGCCCGAAGAAGAAATATTATGACTAAGATAATGCGAGAATAAATTATCATTAGCCTTCAATGATGTTAAAGCGATAAAATACAATAGACAACCGGTTTAAGCTGCGAAAGAAAATATGCAATCCATTAAAAGAGTCAAGTAGAAAATAAAATCTACTATCTTTTATGATTTAAAAGGTTTTCATCATCTTTATATATTTGAGACTCACTTTAATGAATAAACCACAATATCTAATCATCCCTGCACTACGGTCGAGGATTTTCATAAAATTATCAATGGTCATGACTATACCAAATCACCCCTGGTCATAATCATACCAAAAACTATCCACCATCGCATTACTGAGTGCCATCGAGGACTTTTGTCACATCATTTATATCAAGCCATGATTATACCGAATGAACCTCGGTAATAATCATACTAAGTTCATCTATGCACGTAAGCAAAGATAACTTTCAACATAATATAAACATGAGGATGATGACAATGATATAAGAATTCAATAAAACAAGTTCAAGAATTAATTTATCTAGGAATTATTAACGTCCAAATTGTCAACAAGATATCTTTTTGTAGAGTAAAATTCAAGAATGATCGGAAGAATATTTCCATGAAAAGATATCTTTGGATGAAGCGCAAATATCAAGGATATTCCACTAATTTCATGGAGTATAGAAGTTAAAGATTTAACCATCTGGGTATAATAAAGAATGGAATAACAAAAGAAATCACCATGCATGCGGACTTAGCATAGCAAAAGTTATTCCAACAGAATAATAATAACGGAACCAGTCGGTGAAATTCACAATCGGCGGGATGATCCAATGAATAATAAATTTGAATAATAATAAACAATGGAACTAGGTCGGGTGTAAAACACATGCATGAGGATATTCCAATGAGAATAATAAATGCGGAATAATAAACAATGGAAACTGGTCGGTGTAAAACACATGCATGTGATATTCCAACAGAATAATAAAGAATGGAATAATGAAGAAGATCACCAAGTATAGGGGAGTTAGCATGTATACATGTTATTCCAAGCAGAATAAATAAGAATGGAATAATATAAGGATTTCACCAAGTATAGGGTGTATGGCGTGATACAAGGTTATGTATAGGGTATGCCACTTTTACAAAGTTATTCCAATGAATAATAATGAATGAAATAATGAAGTTCTCTTCATGAATAAGAAAGAATAACACCCTTACAGTACAACAAATAATACCCCTTACCGTAAAAGACAATTGGATATCAAAGTAGTGAAGTGCAGAATACTCTTCTTCTTTCTCTCTATAGATTTTTCTCTCTATAGCTTCTCTCTATAATTTTTCTCTCTAGAGTTTCAAGGTGAATTCGTAAGAAAATAATGAAGGAATGAGCTTTCTATTTATAGGGAAATAGAATGCATAGTAATTAATCCATGAGCGGTCCAGATTGATTTACTTTAATCGACGGTCCATATTTAAAGCAAAATCTTTTAAATAAAATATCATATATTCTATTTATATAAAAACATTTTACTATGCAAAACACTATGCAACACTATGCAAAACACTATGCAACACTATGCATAATAAAATATAATATATTCTATTTATAGAATAACTTTAATAAAGTATTACATTTTATATAAAAGATGTTTCATTTTATTACGTTAATAATACTGAATAAAACAAAACGTCATTATCATTATAATAATTCATATTATTAATCGACAATAATGGAATCAAACCGAGTGACTTCTCACATAAGCATCAATAATCAATCATTGTGTGCTACTATGCAACCCACGTACACTTGTACTTTTACTACCGAGTAGTTCAACAAGATCAACCGGTAAAACTTCCGCGTAGTTATTTCAATAAAATATTTTTGTCGTTTTCTCAATTCGACAATAATTCTGTTGTGGGGTCCACCAATGATTGAGTCGTTGTACGAATATTCCCTGCTAAACATAATATTCCCCGACCAATCGAATATAATATAACCACTTGCATACTTTGCAAAATTTATAAATACTACCCACAACTATAATATTATCTCAAATTCACACCATAATATTAAAAATTATTTCGACAAAATTTAAATCTTTATTGATAAAATCTGGGTCTCACAGGTGTGGTCGTTTCTCCTCCCTTAGAACCGGTTGTTGTCGGCGACTTATCGTCTTCACATGGTCGCTTTTAAATCTCTCTTTTTAAAATCTCCTCCCGACTCGCTTCTTCTATTTTCATGGCCATGATTACCACCGGAGTGGTTACCATTTTTGTCATCTATTTCTTTCTCCTTTGGTTATCATTATTACATTGATCGCTATCTCGAATACGATCCACGGTTATGGTCCCTCGGTTGAACATACTCGTTATCTCGCTTCTAACAATTCAATACATTAACAACATCCGAAATAGAGAAAATTTATGAGAAATGAGATATTGTCGTATGTCGGGTTTCAAACCTCTCGAAACATCCGCGTCATACGTTCCTCATTCTCCACCAAATGAGGTGCAAACTTGGATAATTCGCAAACTTTGCCTCGTCTTTGAGACACCGTCATGTTGTTTTGTTCTAATCGATGAACTCCACTTCCTTCATATGACGAACACTTTCAAGAAAGTATTTGTCATTAAATAATTCTGAAATGTCTCCCAAGACATGCCTTTGAGTCTTGTTGGATGGGTATGCTTTCACAGAGACTCCACCAGTGAGTCGCCTCCACGGAACATAAAGGTGGCGAATGGAACCTTCTGTTCTCTCCGTGCATCCCAAGACATCGAATATCTTGGTAATTTGCTTGACCCGTGTTTTCGCCGTGATCGGATCCGCTTTCCCTTAAATTCTTGTGGTCCCAACTCTTTGAAGCGCTTGGTTGTGACAACTCGTGAATTGCTATCATTTCTCCCGTATTTTGAACAAGAGTCTCCTCGTCGATTTTGCATGAAGCGCAAAAAGCTTCTAAACATCCCTCGTTTATCATCGCCGGTGGTGTTGTTCACGGGAGGAACATTGCCACTGTTGTTACGTTCTCCTCGTTGGTGAGTACTGAGCGTCTCCACGATCTCATTTCCATTGTTAATATTCTCAATCGACATTCTCAAATAATCGTCATAAAACAAGGGTTAATTAAGGAAATCAATATATCACATAATATCCTTATATACTAACCAACTAACAAATAAGCTTAGGTAGGACACACTCAATGAAGGATTTACTCGTCTCTCCTTCCTAGTTCTATTCTAGATCTCCGCCAGAGATCATATCCCTAAGCTCGATACCAACCGTGGACGCCCCCAAAATAGGTATACATCACCCATTACGAGTTGTCAATACATGATGCATGTAAACAACTACAACTTTATTATTACAATGAAGAAAGCTGTGAGTTTGAATACAAATATTATCTTCAGACAATATCTATACTCAAATAAATCCTCATCACATTTATTGATACATTATTTTCTGAAATTGGTGAAGACTACTAAACAACTCTCTCTAGAACCTTCATTCCATACCCAGGCTACGTACTCGCTTATATTCTCGCCTCCGAGAAGAAAAATGGAACAAAAAGGAAAAGGGTGAGCTCAACTAGCCGATAAAAGAATATTATGACTAAGATAATATACAACAAATTATCGTTAGTCTTCAACAGGAAAAATCTAATAGAATACAATAGATAACAAATTTTAAATCAATATTCGCAATGAAATAATAATTCATTAGAAGAGTTAAGTAGAGAATGCAAACTACTATCTTCTATGTATGAATTTAAAAGTTCATCGTCTATCTTTTATCCTTGTAACATCAATCAATATATATCTAGAATCAAATATTCATATTTGCATTCACAGCCAAAGATATTCTTGATTTGGTCATGTTCATCTAAAACACTGCTCATCTTTGCACTACTACCAAAGATATTCTTCAAAAATCATTCATCTTTTGCACTCTGTGCCAAAGATATTCCATAATATCATCATTTAAAGATGAAGATGATGAAAAATATTTTAAAGAAACGAATCCGGTGAAACAAAATGACAAGGATTAAAGATTAAGGATTCGTACTTTTGTTTTATCCACGCCCAAAAAATACCTCAAAAATAATTACAGTGGTGTAAAATTCAAGAATGATCAAAAACATGGATACAATCAAAGCTAGTATCCGAATAGATATTTTAGACGAAAAGAAAATTTTTATTTTCGATGAATAGTGTCGTACTCGTGAATAGTATCGATATCGTGAATAAGTCAGATATCGTGAATAGTAACTCAGACACCAAAAGTTCCAAATTTGATAAAAACTTCAGATCAATATTTCAAAGATAATGATATTGAAGAAATAATATCATTACTGAAAAAAATTTATCCCTTACCTCAAAAGATTAAGACTTAAATTTGGAATAAAGGCATATAGTCTTGAAGGAAGGAACTGCAGACCGCCTAACAATACTCAAAGTATACTCAAAATACTCACAATAATACGCTCGATAATATAGAGAGAAAACTTGATTTACAGTGTGATTTTCAATTCTAACCTAAGCACCCTATTTATAGGAAAATGCTTAGAACACCAAAGCAGAAAATTTAATAAAATATTAATATATATTATAAATTTCTTAGCCCATCTTTGAAGATCTGATTTCAGCAATTAATATCACATGTTAGCCCACTTAAATGCAAAAAACCTTTTCTTTAAAATAATAATTAAAACTTCCAAAAATCAATTATTTCTGAGCTTCGGAACTTCAATAATTCACAATAAATAGCTCTTTTATCAGAAAATTCAAATCTCGCGTCTTTTTATAGGAAATTCAATTCTCTACAACTTTGCAGAAGAAGGTTTTTCCAAATTCCAAACAGAAATTGACCGAAATCCACAAAGCAAGCGATTTTATAAAGTTATAATCAAATTTCGATCAATAAATGGGGTCCACCGATATGTTTAACATGTTTTAAACATTTATTGCAACAAAAATACTCTTCCTCCTCAGATACTCATATATCCCACATTCGTTGTAAAAATATCACCATTATTATATATTTAAAATATAATAATACATTTAAATGAATTATTTTATCGGAAAAAGATAAAATTTTAATTTTCAACAATTGTCACATTAGAAATTTTCTCCATCTATATCCACATAAAATCAATATTTTTCTTAACATATGAATCAATAATTAATTATTCATAAATAATATTATGTAATCACAATATTGACAACTGAGCAGGTTTAGAGAAAGAGGGGCTTTCAATAAAGATTTTTCTTCTTCTACGCCGCAATTAGGTGACCAAACCTCTCCTTAGAGCAGAACTTTCTAGACATCGCCAATAATGTTATCCAATAATATTATTGGATAATATGAATTATTATCTCGATAATAGAAAATACTCGTGTGTAATGACAATTTATGAAACAACAAGAATATAAAATATCAATGCAAGAATTATTGAATCAATAAAATCTTGAACAGTAATTCTTCGTAACCATTATTAAGTAGTGTCTTCTTACGTAAAAATCAATAATTGGTGTAATATCGTGTGCTCTTTTGTGTTTTAACCAAGAGTATTTTAACAAAGATAATCGGTAATAACTATGCCGTTATTTTTAAACCACTTATATTTGTCGTTTTCTTCATCCAATCGCTTTTTTAGTTATGGGCCCACACATGGTCGCTACTGTAGTCGCATTTAATATATTCCTTGACGATTGAATATTCCACGACCAAACGAATATTCCCCAAACAACAATGAATATTTTATAACCACTTGCTTATTTTGAAATATTTGCGTATTTTACCCCTAACTATCCACATTAATCAAATCAACCCTTACTATTTCAAAATAATAAATAGAGAAAATTAAATTTCATTAATAATAAGTTGGGGTCTTACAATTTACACTTTATCAAATAATGCATTTAATCATTCAAAAATGTCATACTCATAAGATTTCATAATCAATTATCAAATCCCTCATCAAAAATCTGCATATACCCTATATAGTATTCTCAAGCCATAAAATCCTATTTTCTAATTTTATTACTTCACATAACATATTTAATTTATTTACTCATAACTAGTTCATTTTCATGAAAAATATCAAATCAATCCCAAAAATATTTCTTTTCTGGAACTTAGTAGAATATAGTCCCATCTTGAACATATATTTTTCTCAAAATTTTTAAAATTTATTTACTATTTTTCATATGGCTAAAACTACATAATATTTAGACATTTATCATAAATTGTACTTTTGTCCAAAAATTCTGAAATTTACAGGGTATACTCCTGTTATATACATGTACTCCCAATAAAAATTTCACCAATTTTGGAGTTAACCACAAGGCGTTATAAGGGTTTACTTTTAAAATAGTTTTTTCCCATAAAATCCATAACTCTTAATCTATACATCCAAAAATCGTCATTTTTGGACACAATCTAAAAAACTCATCAAATTATCATTTCAAATTTTTTTCAAAATTTTTGAGGGTCAGAAAAATTATGAAACTGCCCCTGGAAGAAACCCCTTTTTAATAAAAATACTATTCGTATGAATACGAAGGATCATTTACAATGCATGCGGTAATCCACATAGACAAAGTTATTTTAATGAATAATAAAGAATGGAATCGGTCATGCGTAAAACGCATAGGCGAGGATATTCCAATGTAATAATAAATAATGAAATAATGAAGAATTCACCAGCATGCGATGCGATCAAGGCCGTATGAACGTTATTCCAACAGAATAATAAATAATGGAACCAGGTCGTCATGTAAAGCATAGGCGAGGATGTTCCAATGAATAATAAAGAATGGAATAATGGAAGAATTTCACCATGTATGCGATTATCGCATAAATAGGTTATTCCAACATAATAACAAATAATGGAACCGAGGTTACGTAAATGCACGCAAACGTAATATTCCGACAGAATAAAAAAGAATGGAATAACTGAAGTTCTCTTCATGAATACAAAAGAAATAACACCCCTTACATTAGTAGGAGATTGAATATCGCGGTAGTAGTGTAGTGAATGTAATACTCTTCTTCTTTCTTATTCTCTCTATACTTTTTCTCTCTATAGCTTGAATGAATTCGTGAAAAATAATGAAGAACTAGGCCACTATTTATAGAAGATTTCTAGCTTAGCATTTGCAATGTGAAAAGGCAAGCGGCTTGATGACTGGTGATGTGAAAAAAAAAGTGGTTTGACGCCTGTAATGTGAAACACCAAGTGGTTTGACGCCTGTAATGTGAAACGACAATTGGTTCGACGCCTATAATGTGAAATGACAATTGGTTCGACGCCTGTAATATGAAACGGCAAGTGGTTTGACGTTTGGTAAAGGTAATTACTATTGGCGAAAGAGACACTTAGATGATGACATATGGGCCCCCATAGAATAACCAAATTTACCACAAACGTCTCATAATAGACTCTTTATATACATCAAGGATTGGATAAATATTACCACAAATCATTTTATTTTTAATCAACACATATTTAATCTTTTAACAATTATTAATCATTAATATTATAACTTGTCGTCTCAATTATTGATTTAATAATATAACATATTATACAGATGATAATGTGACAATAATTGAATCAATAATATAAGAGATATGATGCAGCAATTACTATAGTAATAATTGAGTATAACTGAGTGACTTCTCACGTAAGCATCAATAATCAATACCGCGTGTTACTATGCAACCACGCGTATTACTGTACTTTTAGTACCGAGTAGTTCAATAGTTTTAACGGTAAAACTTCCGCCGTTATTTTCATAAAAATATTTTTGTCGTTTTCTCAATCCGACAATAATTCCATTGCGGGGTCCACCAATGATTGTACCGTCGTACGGATATTCTCCGACAAAAAGAATATTCCTCGACTAATCGAATATTCCCCGACAAAATGAATATTTTATATCAACTTGTTTACTTAAAAAAAATATTCACATATTACCCTTAACTTTAAACTTTTATCAATTTAACTATTTACCAAAATAAAAAAAAATTGAATACTTTTATTTCATAAAATTCGGGGTCTAACAATCACCCCTCCTTATGAAATTTTGCCCTCGAAATTTACGTACGTACTTGATATTCGAAGAGATGAGAATACCTTGCTTTCTTTTCAGATTATACCTTCTCGGTAATTTCCTCTATATCATGATTTTTCCATTGCTCATCTCCCGTATTTTGAGGATATCATTCTAGAATATATCTTCAAAACAAAGGTTAATTGACATATCACAATTTGTCAACTTATCAAGTAAACAATTTCAAACTTAGGTAAGTCACACACACCTTTTGGAAGTATATAACTCGTCTCCTCCTCTCCTAGTTCTAGACTCTTATTTTCGCCAAATGACCATATCCCTAAGCTCGATACCAAATGTGACGCCCCAAAATTAGGTATACATCACCCATTCTCGAGTCGCAGGATACATGGTACAAAATTCAAATACAACTTCATTTATACAATTGTTGAACTTTCAGATAGTAATACGCACTACGCTTAATCGTGAGTTTTAATACAAATGTATGTAACTCTCATCAGTGCCTCGACCACAACCTTATAATGGTACTTTACATAAAAGTATAGTCAAAAACTGCATTTTAGAAATTAAAATCTTTGGGAAGTGCTCAAGGAAACCTTCGTACATGGGAGGCCATGCTTCTAGGTTATAATAGATATCATATGGCCACAGAATTATCCTTGGTTGACCCAATACACCCCAAAGAAAAACGAGAAGATTACTATCATCTTTTTCCCAATGGTGGTTCTTCTCTTGACATATAAATATCTCCGTTGTCTCCAAATGAAAATTATGTTTCAAATAAACTCCAAGATCATACAGGTAGTGCTCGTAGATATATTCAGCTAGTGGATGTGCACAACCATGTCTTATAAGAACACGAGGTTGTATGTCATTAGACATCTTGTATGATAGTGGCAAAACACCCTTCCAAAGTTGGGTTCACCTCACCCTATTTGATGTATAGAATACAACACACTTTTCTATACTGTTTAGGGAGGACCTCCACAGCTAGAGACCACTGTTCTATTCCCCTGTTATCCCCACTCGACCGTATAAATAACACTCTTATTACAAAGAAAAGAAATTGTGAAGCAGAAAAGGTGAGCACAACTAGCCCAGTAAAAAATATCATGAATAAAGATAATTAAATTATCAATAGCTTTCATCAATAATAAATCAGAAATTTAGAACATATGGTAGATGATAAAACTTTTCAACCATAGTCAGCACAGTGGAACAAGCAATCCATTAGAAGAGTCAAATAGAATTATAAGGTCTATTATCTTCTATGTTAAAAGTCCACCAATCTTGTTTTATCCATGTAAAATAAATCAACATTTCCTGTCCACAATCATATGAATAACTCATAATCATAATTGTGGTTCTAAATTCCTCTTCGCAATCAGGACGAAGATAATTTTCATCACCTATCTTCACCTGAAACATCAAAAATCATGGTTATAACAAATAAGAATTCCTGCTCATAATCATATTAATAAATTCATCTTTTCACTACGGCCAACGATATTCATTAACAATTCATCTTTGCACTACATGCCAAAGACATACAACTGTATTTTAGAAGAGTCAAGAAGAGCATGATATCTACTATCTTCTACGAATTAAAAGTGTATAATAAATATTTTATCGCTGAGACTTAGCTTAATAAATAATCCACATTATCGAATCACCCCTGCACTACGGTCAAGCATATTCGTTAATATCATATCCAAGAATTTATATTTCATCGCTGAGACTCAGCTCGATAATCAATCCATATCACTGAATTATCCATGCCCTACGGCTAAGGATATTCGTTAATATCACGACCACGAATTATCCATGCACTACGGCTAAAGATAATCGTGTTTTCATCAACGGTCATGATCATGCCATAAAATAATTCATCTTTGCAACCTTGGCCGAAGAGAATCCATAGTCATAATCATACCAAAAACTATCCATCAATGCACTACGGGCCAATGAGGACTTTTTTCACATCATTTGTAACATTAAGGTCATGATTATATCGAATAATCCTTGGTCATAATCATACCAAGTCCATCTATGCACTACGGCCAAAGATGACTTTCAACATAATATAAACATGAGGATGATGACAATGATATAAAAATTAATCAAATGAGATAAAGGATAAATATTAAATATTTATAATACAATTTATCCAGCGTTCAATAATAACCAAATGTTATCAATCACATAATAATCTCATAATCTAATATCATTAATAGTATAACAATATTTTAATCATTTCTTAAACTTATAAACAATTTATTTCAATTATTTACACTTTATCAAATAATGTATTTAATCATTCAAAATGTCATACTCATAAGATTTCATAATCAATTATCAAATCCTCATAAAAAATCTGCATATACCCTATATAGGATTCTCAAGCCATAAAATCCTATTTTCCAATTTTATTACTTCACATAACATATTTAATTCATTTACTCATAACTAGTTTATTTTCATGAAAAATACAAAATCAGTCCAAAAAATATTTCTCTTCAGGGATTTAGTAGAATATAGTCCCATCTTGAACATATATTTTTCTCAAAATTTTTAAAATTTATTTACTATTTTTCATATGGCTAAAACTACATAATATTTAGACATTTATCATAAATTGTACTTTTGTCCAAAAATTCCAAAATTTACAGGGTATACTCCTGTTATATACATGTACTCCTAATAAAAATTTCACCAATTTTGGAGTTAACCACAAGGCGTTATAAGAGTTTACTTTTAAAATAGTTTTTTCCCATAAAATCCATAACTCTTAATCTATACACCCAAAAATCGCCATTTTTGGACACAATCTAGAAAACTCATCAAATTATCATTTCAAATTTTTTAGAATTTTGAGGGTCGAAAAATTACTTAAACCGCCTCGGAAAAACCCTTTTAATAAAAATACTATTCAGTATGAATACAAAGGATCATTTACAATGCATGCAGTAATCCACATAGGCAGTTATTTCAACGAGTAATAATAAAGAATGGAACTGTGTCATGCGTAAACGCGCACGCATGTGATATTCCAAATGTAATAATAAATAATGAAATAATGAAGAATTCACCGTGCATGCGATAGATCGCATGCAGACATGTTATTCAAAAAGAATAATAAATAATGGAACCGTGTCATGCGTAAAGCATAGGCAGGATGTTCCAACAGTAATAATAAAGAATGGAATAATGAAGAATTTCAACATGTATGCCAGATTGCATAAACATGTTATTCCAACATAATAACAAATAATGGAACGAAGTCCCGCCAGAAAGCGCTTACGCATGTGATATTCCGATGAGTAATAATAAAGAATAGAATAATGAGAAGTTCTCTTCATGAATACAAAAGAAATAACACCCCTTACATTAGTAAGAGATTGAATACTACAGTAGTGTAGTAACAGAATACTCTTCTTTTTTTTCTCTCTATAACTTGAATGAATTCGTGAAAAATAATGAAGAACTAGGCCTCTATTTATAGAAGATTTCTAGCTTAGCATTTGCAATGTGAAAAGGCAAGCAGCTTGACGACTGGTGATGTGAAAAGAAAAGTGGTTTGACGCCTGTAATGTGAAACACCAAGTGGTTTGACGCCTGTAATGTGAAACACCAAGTGGTTTGACGCCTGTAATGTGAAACGACGATTGGTTGGACGCCTATAATGTGAAACGACAATTGGTTCGACGCCTGTAATATGAAACGGCAAGTGGTTTGACGTTTGGTAAAGGTAATTACTATTGGCGAAAGAGACTCTTAGATGATGACATATGGGCCCCCATAGAATAACCAAATTTACCACAAACGTCTCATAATAGACTCTTTATATACATCAAGGATTGAATAAATATTACCATAAATCATTTTATTTTTAATCAACACATATTTAATCTTTTAACAATTATTAATCATTAATATTATAACTTGTCGTCTCAATTATTGATTTAATAATATAACATATTATACAGATGATAATGTGACAATAATTGAATCAATAATATAAGAGATATGATGCAGCAATTACTATAGTAATAATTGAGTATAACTGAGTGACTTCTCACGTAAGCATCAATAATCAATACCGCGTGTTACTATGCAACCACGCGTATTACTGTACTTTTAATACCGAGTAGTTCAATAGTTTTAACGGTAAAAATTCCGCCGTTATTTTCATAAAAATATTTTTGTCGCTTTTCTCAATCCGACAATAATTCCATCATGGGTCCACCAATGATTGTCTTCGTCATGCGGATATTCCCCGACAAAAAGAATATTCCTCGACCAATCGAATATTCCCCGACAAAATGAATATTTTATATCAACTTGTTTACTTAAAAAAAATATTCACATATTACCCTTAACTTTAAACTTTTATCAATTTAACTATTTACCAAAATAAAAAAAATTGAATACTTTTATTTCATAAAATTCGGGGTCTCACAATCACCCCTCCTTATGAAATTTCGCCCTCGAAATTTACGTACGTACCTGATATTCGAAGAGATGAGAAATTGTGGTTCTAAATTCCTCTTCGCAACCAGGACGAAGATAATTTTCATCACCTATCTTCACCTGAAACATCAAAAATCGTGGTTATACCAAATAAGAATTCCTGCTCATAATCATACTAATAAATTTATCTTTCCACTGCGGCCAAAGATATTCATTAACAATTCATCTTTGCACTACATGCCAAAGACATACAACTGTATTTTAGAAGAGTCAAGTAGAGCATGATATCTACTATCTTCTACGAATTAAAAGTGTATAATAAATATTTATCATTTGAGACTCAAACAATAAATAATCCACATCATCGAATCACTTACACTTACTACGGCCAAGGATATTCGTTAATATCACATCCATGAATTTATATTTCATCGCTGAGACTCAGCTCGATAATCAATCCATAGCACTGAATTATCCATGCCCTACGGCTAAGGATATTCGTTAATATCACGACCACGAATTATCTATGCACTACGGCTAAAGATAATCGTGTTTTCATCAATGGTCATGATCATGTCATAAAATAATTCATCTTTGTACCCTTGGCCGAAGAGAATCCATAGTCATAATCATACCAAAAACTGTCCATCAATGCACTACGGGCCAATGAGGACTTTATCCACTTCATTTGTAACATTACGGTCATGATTATACCGAATAATCCCTGATAATAATCATACCAAGTCCATCTATGCACTACGGCCAAAGATGACTTTCAACATAATATAAGCATGAGGATGATGACAATGATATAAGAATTAATCAAATGAGATAAAGGATAAATATTAAACATTTATAATACAATTTATCCAAATAGATTCAATAATAACCAAATGTTATCAATCACTTAATAATCTCATAATCTAATATCATTAATAGTATAACAATATTTTAATCATTTCTTAAACTTATAAACAATTTATTTCAATTGTTTACACTTTATCAAATAATGCATTTAATCATTCAAAATGTCATACTCATAAGATTTCATAATCAATTATCAAATCCTCATCAAAAATCAGATATACCCTATATAGGATTCTCAAGCCATAAAATCCTATTTTCTAATTTTATTACTTCACATAACATATTTAATTCATTTACTCATAACTAGTTCATTTTCATGAAAAATACCAAATCAGTCCCAAAAATATTTCTTTTCTGGGGGATTTAACAGAATATAGTCTCATCTTGAACATATATTTTTCTCAAAATTTTTAAAATTTATTTACTATTTTTCATATGGCTAAAACTGTCGAATATTTAGACATTTATCATAAATTATACTTTTGTCCAAAAATTCCAAAATTTACAGGGTATACTCCTGTTATATACATGTACTCCCAATAAAAATTTCACCAATTTTGGAGTTAACCACAAGGCGTTATACGGGTTTACTTTTAAAATAGTTTTTTCCCATAAAATCCATAACTCTTAATCTATACATCCAAAAATCGTCATTTTTGGACACAATCTAGAAAACTCATCAAATTATCATTTCACATTTTTACAGAATTTTTGAGGGTCAGAAAAATTAAATCGCCTCAAAAACCCCTTTTAATGAAAATACTATTCGTATGAATACAAATGATCATTTACAATGCATGTGGTAATCCACATAGATAGGTTATTTCAACAGAATAATAAAGAATGTAACCATGTTATGCGTAAACGCATAGACATGATATTCCAACAGAATAATAAATAATGAAATAATAGAAGAATTCACGAGCATGCGATAAGCCGATGATGAGTTATTCAGCGAGAATAATAAATAATGGAACCAAGTCATTATTGAAAGAAAATAACTCTCTTCATGAATACGAAAGAATAATACCCCTTACCTACCCGTCGGAATACTCTTCTTTTTAAGGTAAGGGGTATTATTCTTTCGTATTCATGAAGAGAGTTATTTTTTTTCAATACTCGTAAGGAGGTTGTTATTCCATTCTTTATTATTTTGTTGGAATAACTCGTCTGCAAGCGCTTATCGCATGCCTCGGCGAATTCTCTTGTTATTTCATTCTTTATTATTCTGCTGAATAACTTGTCTATGCTATTCTATCGCATTCTCGTGAATTTCGTTGTTATTCCATTCTTTATTATTCTGTTGGAACTTCACATGCATGCGGATTACGCATGACCTAGTTCCATTCTTTATTATTCTGTTAGAACATCCTGTCTATGCGGATTACGCATGACCGGGTTTCATTCTTTATTATTCTGTTGGAATAACCTGTCTGTGCGGATTACGCACGCCTGGTGAATTCTTCTGTTATTTCATTCTTTATTTTTCTGTTGGAATAATCTGTCTACGTGGATTACCGCATGGTGGCAAAAATCCATTTGCGGTTTCATATATTCTATTATACTCATTTGGTTATAGTTTTGGCTTCTATACTCCATGAAATTAGTGGAATATCCTTGATATTTACGCTTCATCCAGTATCTTTTCATGGAAATATTCTTTTGAGCATTCTAGAATTTTACTCTACAAAACAATATCATGTTGACAATTTGGACGTTATTGATATTTGGATAAATTTTTAGAACAGACCAATAATTTTTAGAACAAATCCGGCCTGACCTGGCCTTTTAAAAAGCCTGATCCGACCTGGCCTACAACTCGATCTGGCCCAAGGCCTGGCCCGAGGCCTGAACCGGCCTAAAGCCTAGTCTAATATATGGAAAAATTAGACTTGGATTGAAGTCTCTCTTGTTATGTTTTAAGCTGAGAGCCCATAGTGGTGTACAAATGATTTTGAAGGATACATGTTATATTTATAATTTTAATAGCCTATGATAAATTAGTGGTTAGGAGATATGGGACTTAAACTAAGGTCCCATATGATCAGCCAAGGCACCAACAGTTAAATTCTCTATTTTCTTTGGTTCTTTCTCTCTCTCTCAAAAATGTCAATATATATGTGCATGTTATCTCTGCCTTGATATGTATTTTCTCTCCTGTTCTATCCAAATTTAAGAAGCTACCTTTGCCAGAATTTGAATAATCATGGCCAAAGGCTACAGTTCCACTTGAGGTAGAATTCTGTTGGTGTTGCCTGGAGTTGAGGCATTTTCAGTCAACACTTCCCTTTAAATTATTAAGACATGATTAAGACATGCTTTAAATTATTCTTTTTTATTATTATTTTAAAATAATTTAAAATAGTTTTTAATTTAAAATAGATGTAAATTCACGTAGTTTTTATCTAATATATACTACTCTCTTGTGGCGCTTTTAAAATAGGTATACATCATTTATTACGAGTTGTCAATACATGGTACGAAACAATTACAACTTTATTATTACAACGATAAAATGTGAGTTTGAATACAAATATTATCTTCAGACAATATCTATACTCAAATAAATCCTCATCACATTTATTGATACATTATTTTAAAATGGTGAGGACTACTAAACAACTCTCTCTAGAACCTTCATACAGAGCTAAGTATATATTCTAGCCTCCGAGAGAAGAAAATGGAACAAAAAGGAAAAGGGTGAGCTCAACTTAAAAAATATTTGACTAAGATAATATTGACAAATTATCGTTAGTCTTCAGCGAGGAAAATCTAATAGAATACAATAGAGCAATAAATTTTAAATCAATATTGATGAAATAATAATTCATTAGAAGAGTTAAGTAGAAATGCAAAAGACTAATGATAATCTTTGTATATTATCTTAGTCATAAAGTTCTATCGAGCTCACCTTTTCTTTTATCCATTTTTCTTCTCGTCAGTAATATATATACGGAAAGAATGAAGGTTCTGTAGAGAGTTGTTTAGTAGTCCTCACTATTTTTGTAAAATAATGTATCAATAAATGTGATGAGGATTTATTTGAGTATGATATGTCTAGAAGATAATATTTGTATTCAAACTCACAGTTTTACTGTTGTAATAATAAAGTTGTAGTTGTTTCTGTATTATGTATTGACAACTCAGAATGGGTGATGTATACCTATTTTGGGGGCGTCACACACGGGGTACTATTTACTCTGGTACTATTCACCCGGAGTACTTTTCATGACAAAAATTGATTTTTTTCTGATATAATATTATTCTTAAATTTTACTCCACAAAGCAGTATCATGTTGACAATTTAGATATTTTTAAAACTCTGGATAAATTGAAAGTCTTTAATATTTATCCTTGATTTCGTTTGATTAATATTATATCATTGTCATCATCCTCATGCTTATATTTTGATGAAAGTCATCTTTGGCTTACGTGCATAGATAGACTGTTGGTTGGTATGATTATGACAAGGGATCATTCAGTATAATCATGACCTGTAATGTTACAAGTGATGTGGATTATTGAGCTAAGTCTCAGCGACAGTTGTTGGTATGATCATGACCATGCGTTCTCTTCGGCCAAGGGTGCAAAGATGAATTGTTGTTTGGCATGATCATGACCATTGATGAAAACACGAATATGCTTGGCTCGTAGTGCATGGATAATTCGTGGTCGTGATACTAATAAATATCATTAGCCCGTAGTGCATGGATAATTTAGTGATGTGTATTATATATTAAGTTGAGTCTCAGCGATAAAATTGATCATAAACTTTTAAATCATAGAAGATAGTATATATCATGCTCTACTTGACTCTTCTAATGGATTGCTTGTTCCGCTGCAGTTGTTGATCTAAAACTTGTTGTCTATTGTATTCTATCAGTTGTTATACTGTTGAAGGATAAGGGTAATTTGTAAGACCCCGAATTTTATGAAACAAAACTTTTTAATTTTTCTTATAATTACTATTCAGTAAATGGTTAAATTGATAAAAGTTTAAAGTTAAGGGTGATATATGAATTTTTTTCAAAATACGCAAGTAGTTATAAAATATTCATTGTTGTCGGGGAATATTCGTTTGGTCGTGGAATATTCTTTACGTCACGAGGAATATTAAATACGACGGAGCATGACCATTGGTGGGCCCTATAATAAGAATAACTATCGGATGAAGAAACGATAAAAGCGGAGTTTTTATAAATAACAGCGTAATTATTACCAATTAATCATTGTTGGAATACCCGTTGGTTAAAACACGATGAATGGCGTTGTTGTACACAAGAGATAGCACCAGTATTGCACCAATTATTGATTCTTACGTAAGAAGGCACTACTCCATAATTGTTATAATAATTATTGTTAAGTATTTTATTTTATTGATTCAATAATTGCTGCGTTGATATTTTATATTACTGTTGTTTCAATAATTGTCACTACACAGTATTTTCCATTATCGAAGCAATAATTCATATTATGAATAATATTATTAGATAACATTATTGACAATGTCTAGAAAGTTTACATACAAGGAGAGGTTTGGTCACCTAATCAGGCCAAGAAGGAGAAATTCTTATTGAAAGCCCCCTTCTCAGGAGGCTATCTCAGTTGTTAATATTGTGATTCTGTAATATTATTTGTGAATAATTAATTATTGATTTATATGGTAAGAAAAATATTCATTTTATGTGGATATAGATGGAGAAAAAATTTTAAAGTGACAATTGTTAAAAATCGATATTTTATCTTTTCTGATAAAATAATATTTTATTATATTATAATAATGGTGATATTTTTATAATGAATGTGGGATATATGAGTATACGAGGAGAAAGAGTATTTTTGTTGCATTAAATGATTAACACATGTTTTGTGTGTCGGTGGACCCCATTTCTTGGTGAAATTTGATTATAGCACAGTAAAATCGTACGTATGTGGATTTTGGTCAATTTACATTTGGAATTTGAAAAACTTTCTTTCAGTAAAGTTGTAGAGAATTGAATTTCCTATAAAAGGTCGTGAGATTCAAATTTTACGATAAAAGGGCTATTTATTATGAATTATTGAAGTTAGAAGTTCAAATAATTAATTTTGAAGTTTTAATTATTTTAATAAGAAAAACGTTTTTACATTTTTTGGGACTCATTTAACATGTGTTAGGATGGCTGATTTCAGATGCTAGGTGTGCGTAGGAAATTTATATAAATATATTATTAATTTATTAAATTTTCTGCTTTGGTGTTCTAAGCATTTTCCTATAAATAGGGTGCTTAGGTTAGAATTGAAAATCACACTAAAAACTGAAGTTTTCTCTCTATTTTTCTCTCTATATTATTGAGTGGATTCTTGTGAGTATTTTGATATCTTGAGTGTTGCTATACGGTGCAAGTTCATTCAGCGTTATTCCGGTCAATCTTTGCTCTTTGAGGTAATAAAAGTGTAGCTAGGATGTTTGAGAATAACAGGGAATAGAAGCGAGTGGTCTATAGATGTTGAGGGTGAGGTGAATTTAACTTGGAAGGGTGTTTTGCCACTATCATACAAGATGTCTAATGACATACAACCTCATGTCATCATAAGTCAGGGTTGTGCTCATCCACTTATTGAGTATATTTACAAGCACTACCTATATAATCTTGGTGTTTGTTTGGAGTATAATACCCAATTAGAGATAGTGGAGATAATGATATGTCAAGAGAAGACTCACCATTGGGAAGAATATGATAGTAATCTTCTCATTTTTCTTTTGGGGTTTATTAGATTGACCGAGGATAATTCTGTGGTCATGTGATATCTATCATAACCTATACGCATGGCCTCCCATGTACGAAGGTTTCCTTGAGCACTTTCCAAAGATTTTAATTTCTAAAACAGTTTTCGACTATACCTTTATGTAAGGTGTCATTATGAGGTGTTGTCCACAGTTGGGACATGAGTCACAGTTGGTATATATTTGTATTTAAACTTACAGTTTAAGTGTTGTTGTATTTTGCACGACAATTGTTGTAATAAAGTTGTAGTTGTTTTCTGTACCATGTATTTGGCGACTCAGAAGAAAAGAAAAAAAATAGACGGAAAATTTAAGTTTTTTTTCAATTCCTATTTTTCTGAGTTTTTTAATAAACGGAAAAGCAAAGAAATGGATAGAAAACTTGACCACTTTTAATTTTAATTTTTTTATTAAGTCTAATTGATAATATTATGTCAGCTAAAAAATACTTATATGTAATATTGAGTCTCATTTTAACATTTTTTCCATTAAATTTTTATACCAAAAATGGTAAATATAAAACAATTGTTAATTTTTTAAAATAAGATTAATACATTACAAACTCAACTTAAAAAAATCATCAATAATCAATATAATGATAAATATTTAAAAATATAGAAATGTACTACTAATTAAAATCTTGTTATTTCATAATCATGAATAATCAATATAATAATAATTTTACCCTTTTCGGTATGAATCTTAGTGGTTCAATTGTAGGCGGTCTTAGTGACCCTATTTTTAGTGGATATTCTGCTCGTTAGAGTGGAAGATTGGATTAGAAGTTATTCAGTCTCCGAACCACTTAAAACATCTTGTGTCGTTGACTTTAGGTTATTTACATTCTATCTATATATATATATTGTTATATCTTCTGTGTATGTTCCAACTACAAAACTAAATTTAGACATGTGATTTAGTTAATCTTTAAGGGGATTTTCGAAGAATATTTTGTTGTGCTTAATCAATATTGATTAACTGATTACTTAGTAATACATATTTAAATTAATTGAAAAGTTTTAAAGATATCTATTCAACCCCCACCCCTTTTAGATCTCTAGTGTGCCTATGAGAAACAACAATAATGTGTATTCTAAACTTTGTTTGGAATATAATTTTTTTTTATTGGTCTTGCTTGAATGTGATGCTTTTTTGGTGGTTATTGATTAAACTACCAAGACTCGTGTCTTACGTTTATTGTAATATAAATTTTGAATGAGTTCTTTGGTGTATCTATTTAGTTTATTTGATATATTGTACTTAATATTCTAGTTTATTTTATACTTTTGTTGAGATATAATTTTACACTTGGGGCATCCTTTTGAATATGATGCATTGATATCTCTTTGTATGTTTCTATATGGTTGTGCCAAGTGAAAATTTTGTAATGTAAAACTTACTCTAAATGTAAGGCATAGAGTGTGGGTTGGAAAGGTTAGAGTGAATTTTTGTAATGTACAACTCACAAAATTTCAGCGACAAAGGTATTATTGAAATTAGAAATTGTTGTTTGTTATGTTAATTTGAATGATATTGTGCTAATGTGATTTAAGTTCGAACGAGATTTCAAAATATTTTTGCAGGTTGTATTGATTCTTAGCAAACTTGCTCAATTTAAAAGTCTTTACTTCTCTTGTAACATGAGGTACTATTTATCGGTATATTTTCTTTTTTATTCTTATTTTTTTAACTTAAATTTCTATTTGATAATACAAGTTTGACAAGAGTAGCAACCTTTTTGGAGAAAAGAGGGACGTAGTAAGAATGTAGTGGGGTATGGATTTTATGATAGATTTGAGGAATGAAAGAGAGGAATAAGCAGGTATAGAAGTAGGAGATGACTAATTTTATAGGTTCTAAATAGTTAGGGAAGTGGTATAAATATACATTATTCTATTTTATATATTATATATGTAATATACATATGTATATATGCATGTATATCTATAAATATATATTATATTATATACGTAATATACATATGTATGTATACATACATATTATATATTATATATTATATGTTACATATGTTTAGGATTGGTTTATGGATTGACTAATATACAAGTAATGTGTAATTTTAAACTTTGTTTGGAATATAATATTTTTATTATTGGTCCTGTTTGAATGTGATGTTTCGTTGGTGGTTATTGATTAAACTACTAAGAATCATGTCTTAGGCTTATTGTGATATGAATTTTGAATGAGTTCTTTCATGTATCTATTTAGTGTATTTGTTATATTGTACTTAATATTTTGTTTATTTTATACTTTTATTGAGAGATAGTTTTACACTTGGGGTACCCTTTTTAATATGTACTGATATCTCTTTTTATGTCTCTATATGATTGTGTAAGTGAAAATTTTGTAACGTAGAACTTACTATAAATGTAAGGCATAGAGTATGGCTTGGAAGGGTTGAGTGAATTTTTGTAATGTACAAGTCACAACTATGTAAGCTGAAGATGGATAAGAAGTAGGAAATTCAGTTTCTTGAAATTAGATCAATATTGGTATTTGCAAGCATGAAGAAATTTCGACATCAAAGGTATTATTGGAATTATAAATTGTCGTTTGCTATGTTTGATTGATATTGTACTAATGCGATTTAAGTTCGAACGAGATTTTCAAAATATTTTGTAGAATGTATTAAACACAAGTTTGACAAGAGTAGCAGTCTTCTTGGAGAGAAAAGAGAAATAGTAAGAATGTAGTGGGATTTAAATTTTGTGATAGATTTGGGAAGGAAAAGAGGGGTAAATAGGTATAGACATGGGAGATGACTAATTTTAGAGGTTCTAAATATTTAGAGAAATTGTATAAATAGAACGGATGTAAAGCATACCTCTTAAATAACATAACTCTCTTAAATAACATACTTTTATTAAAACTACGTCGTTTTGAAGATTTTTTTAAAAACAAAATAATATGAAAAGAGAGTGGTCTCACATGCTTTCTTTTTATTTACAAAAATATTACTTGCAGCCCCACTTGTTTTTTAAAAGAATCTCCAAAACGACGTAGTTTTAATAAAAGTATGATATTTAAGAGGTATGCTTTAGATCCTTTATGGTATATATATATATATATATATATATATATATATATATATATATATATATATATATATATATATATAGAGAGAGAGAGAGAGAGAGAGTCCGGATCTTAAACTCACCTCTTATCCAACTCACTGACGACGGACCCGAATGACACGACAGATTTCATCTATACAACCGTCATCTATACTTTTGTGACGAATGATATATAGCGTCGCTAAAAGTATAGACGACGTTTGTAGGAAAATCACAATTGCATGGTCGCTAAAGAGGGGTGAGCTCGGGTGAGTTGGATAAGGGTGAGCTTTAAGATCCGGACCGTATATATATATATATATATATCTGAGAATGGATCAGTCCGGAGATGCGAACACGATAAAAAGCGGACTTTTTTTTTTTTTTTTTGCTTTTTTTTAAAACAACTAAAAAAAATATTTAATATTTTATGGAACTGAAATTTTCCATAATATAATGTTTTGGGCGTGTTTTGAATACCTATAACAAAAAGTGGTGATACAGTCTGCACAGACTGTACATACATATTTTGTTATACGTAGCCAAAACACTGTATTATGAAAAAATTTCAATTCCATAATTATTTTTTTTTTTTTTTTAGTTGTTTAAAAAAAAAAAAAAAAAATCCAGATTTTAGCTCCATCCGGACGTCCGGACTGGATCTTGCCCATATATATATATATATATATATATACGGAAAGGATCAAGGGCTTACCCCTTGATCATACATACCTTGCATACCCCCTTTAGAGATGGATCAAGCGACGGTTCGATCTGTCGCTATAGGTTCGGTCCGTCGCTATATGTTGTTCATCACTAAAAGTTACGAGGACGGTTCTCTGATATAGCGACGAACCAAACCGTCGTCCAGTCTATCGCTAAAGAGGGTGAGTATAGTATGTAAAATAAAGTGGTGAGCCCTTGAAATGGACTATATATATATACGGTCCGGATCTTAAGTTCACCCCTTGTCCAGCTCACCTTGTTCACCCCCCCCCTTTAGCGACGGACCGAGCGACGATTCGGTCATTCGCTATATGTAGAACAGTCGCTATAGCTTTTAGCGACAGACAACATATAGCGAAATAAACATAGACGGATTATTCGATTGTAAACAGCTTTCTGCAATATAATCTGTCAACACCAAAAAACTAAATTTGCGAATATATCCCCATCATAATTTTATTACAATATCACTCCATTAAATACACGGCGTATAAAGCCATTTCAGTTCAAATTTAAAAATAAGTTAGCGGCAGAACACTATGTAATATAGTATTGATGAAGTCGTTTGCAGCTTCGCTGGTCTCTAGATCACATTTACAACCAGGCAACGATTAGATTAATTTTTTCAGCGACGTTCAAAGCTTCCACAGATTCATTGGAGTTTCAGATCGGTGGACCGAGTAATCTGAAGAATTAGTCCAGAAATGTAGTTCCATTTTCGCGGGTAAAATCAGGTGAAAGGCAAACGGCAATGGGAACAAACTCATAAATTCATTAGGACTTGAAATAATCAAAAAGCCAGAAGGCTGGCAAGCGATTGGATCAAGTAAGGGATTTGCCAGCCCACTCCCGTTCTCGTCGCTTTTGCTTTGCTTGCATTTTGTTGAACTTCTCTTTTCCTTTCTCAAGGAGAGGGTCATGCACCACATAATCATTCACATTCTCACTACGAGACATATTATCCTGTTGCAATAATGCAAGGGGAAATCTAATTATAATGATAGCTTCCGTGATATCTTAACTAAGGCTGAAATTCAGTCAATCCAATTATTTCTGACATAAACTTGATTTGGAACTGGTGCATATTACAATCTTATCTTACTTGGTCATGTGCTCGAATCACTTCTTGTCAACTATTAATCGAAACTTCCAATGATTTTATACATGAGATGGATTTTGTATTCAAATGCTATGGATAAGATAATTTGAGGACAAATTTGTATATTGTACTTCTGCTAAAAGTGCTTCCGCCAAAATCACTATTCATTAAATGCACTTTTAAAGAGTAACCAATTCCTAATGTTGACCCCAAAATAAAAGGAAATGATAGTAGTGAGTACAGAAAAACAAAACCAAAGCATACCTTGCCAGGTTGAGGTGCAAACTTCAGCTTAACTTTCGTCCAGTCAGATAAATCCTCATTATTGTCACCTCCAGATTCACCATTAGATCCAATGGGTTTGGAAGACATGGAGGCCTTAAATTTCTCAAGCTTTGCTAGCACCTGCAAATGAAAATTCAAAATAGGAAAAGAAAAGGGAGTAAATCAATGTACGAGGAGATAAAACTGAAAAGCAACTAGCGAGTCACGTGAAGAAGTTAACAATACAAGTCTTTATTTCCATAAGCAAATAGTACAAGTTCAGAAGTTCTATTCTACCTCCCATTTCCCAATACAAAGTTTTGGAAGCATTTCACATTTTCCAATTTCATATCATTCATTTTAAAAAAAATTATAAATAAAGCAAATAATTATTTCATTCTATATTTTCATTATTCTTTAGACTTGAAACAAAATCATGTGGAAAACATAACACTATATTGTATTTTCAATAAATTGCATAGTTCAGTTGTTATATGTAGACATGCTTCTAAACTAAAAGCAACATGCATTCCAAGCGATGTAAGGAAAAGAAAAATTGTTAAGCATATGGATATATATCACAGGTTTACAGCTCACCTCCTTGAATTCCTTTTTACTTTTCAAGCTGTCCTTTGATATGTGTAATAGGTAAATTTATTGAATTGAAAGATGGTGCATAAAATTACCACTTACTGGTTATCTACCATGCAAGTACTCAAGTGACGAGCTCGTCTTTTCATTTAGATAAGTGGAAGAAGAAAAAAGAAGGAAATTGATATTTCCACAACACTTCTTGATATTTCCACAACAAAAGTGTTGTCGCTATCGGACCTATAGCGACGGTTTTGTTGTGGAAATATCATTTTTTGTTGTTGGCTTATTAGTTTCCAAAAAGAAGGGTATGCAAAAGAAATTAAAAAAATGACAAAAACATTCTAAAATTATGACATACATCCTCTTCATGTCCTTGACGTCTGCGCCTCTTCTGCTTTTGCAGCTGCCTTTCTCGTTCAGCTTCACCTAATAATTGTAAGTCCACGTCTGCATTTGCCATACGTTCAGCCCTGGCTTCTGATCCTATTCCTTTTTTCTTCAAAGACAACTTTTCCATTTTCGGCGGATCATCAGGATTTTCAGCATTTGACCTGAAAAACATGATTTTGCAATATTACTTGTATATCACTCCACTATAGGATGCATCTACAATATTGCACAATTTATACCATTATTTAGGTAAAGATAGTAAACGCATGTAGCAGAAAAGCTCACACTCACTACAACCCAAAATCCTAAACCAGCGCTATCAGAAATATTGTGGCATGACAAAGCCCAGGAAAGAAGAAAGTTAACCAACTAAATTAAAATAAAAAATAAAACCAGTACAGCATAAATTAGGTCATATACGTAAAGGAACTTTCCATTCAGAATAACCAAGGACCTGATGAGAACTCTGTATTATGCCTGAATGTTTTTTTTTCTGAGTAAGAATGCAGTGAATTACTCAACTTTGGCAACTTCAATCATAAACGCATTTATACTAGTTAGTACGAAAGAAAATATTGTTCATGTCAAAAAAATGTAAGTTATTTAGAACGGAGTTATTCCACTTGAACTTGCTGAAGAGATTTCTATACCTTGATTAAATTCGACCAATTACAATTGTCGAAGTAATAAGCAATTTTAAGGCAACCTAGAGTACAATGTACATAAGAGAGGTCCAACGTGTACCTTCTACATATACAAAAGTTGAATCACTGTTGCAGAGTCAGTAAAGCATGTGAATTGCAAGGAGAAGAGAAAGAAAGGAGCCAGGGGAGGTGGTAGTCATCAATGTTGTTTGGCAAAGAAACAGCAGTAGTAAAAGAAGATAACGAAAAAGTAAGAAGAAAGAAAATTAGAAGGAAAAATAAGTGCAACCACCTATTTCTCTGACTTCCAAGTTTTTAAGTGTAAACTTACAGTAAATGTCATTCCTTTTAAAGAAGAAACTAAAAAACTTTTTCATGGACTAGATTCCTATGAAAGGAAATATTCCCTCACATTTAGAGTTCAACAGTAGCACGTACGATAATAAAATGACAAAAAAGATGGAAGTGGAAGAGTAAACTAGTAAAGTGGCAAAAAAAGATTTATATAACCAATTCTAAATAGTTAGGACTAAACAAAGACCATGAAAAGGTCCTCTCTCCTTCCCCTCCTTTACTGTTCTTTCTTTTTTCTAATAAATTTCTTATCTAGAGGGGAAAAAAAGCTATGAACAAGAAACTAAATCCCTTAGTTTTGGCTCTCTAATAGACATGTAAGAAGTATAGCAGAAAATATGGTTATATTAGAGCCGATAGGATCAGCAAAATTGTCCACAGTTTCACAATATACACCTAATAGCATTTTTGCATGAAAGCTGCCACGTAAAGTAAATGCTAAACATGTATTTCTATACAACTTGGAAATCAGCTGTCACAGAATTCCTTGGACACAACGTATCACTGAACAAAAGCAAAATGTCACTCAAGTGAATTACAAGCTTTAACTTTCTATGTCACTTAGGATGCAAGATAATGAAACAAGAAGCAAAAGAACAATATACAGAGTATAACCATTACCTATGGGGAGAATGTTCACGGTTCCTTGGACTTGAATTCTCTGCACAAACAAAATACCATTCCCACATTAGAATTTTTTACTGATAAAATGAATAATGAGAACCTTATTCGAAAATGTCGAAGGAATGAAGGATAGATAACATCAAGAAAACTGGAAAAAAAAATTGTAAATCAGAAAAGGTCATTACAGCGTAACATTTGAAACTCAGACAATTTTTTGCAATCCTTTGATGTAAAGCATACCTCTCTTTAGGGGATAAATAACCTTTTGGTCATTGTACAGGGATCCGGTTTTCATTCTAGTTACCGAAACTTTTTTTGTTACAATCGAATAACTGTACTCTCACATATTACAAAATGGTCATTATCTTCCATTTTCATCCGAAAAAACGGGCGAAAAAGCTGACTGTGCATTAAACTCCACTTTTTTGCTGACGTGGACGAGTTTTGCTGATGTGGACGAGTTTTCTTTGACCTTTGACCCATCCAACTATCTATCATTCTTTCCATTTTCAGTTTTCACATACAATAATAATAATTGAATACGAAAAACAAATACTTAATAATTTCATTTATTTATAATAATACTTTATTATTTATAATTATTCATATAAAAATATTTTTATAATTTATATAATTTTTTAAAAAAAATTTAAATTTTAAAATTATTATTATTAATAGTATTTTATTATTATTATTATTAGTATTTTTTATTATTATTATTACTATTATTATTATTATTTTGAAATTATTATTATTATTAGTTTTGGAATTATTCATTTCAATCAATTACTAATAGTTTTGGAATTATGGTTATTATTATTTATAATTATAAAAAATGATAATAATAAATTAATTTATGATATTTTACCTTCCGTGATAATTAATTATTTGAGAGTTGAGATTGCACATTGCAGGGGAATATTAAAATGGAAAACTCTTGTTCTCACAACTTGCCAGTATATCATTTCTTTTTCAACCTCAACTCATGTCATTTTATTATTTTAATTATTATTATTATTACAACAATTATTTTATTATTACAATAAATATTATTTTATTATTATTTACAATAATTATTATTTTCACATTTCATCCCTCATTTTAACGATCTAGTCAACTACACCGAAATGTGCAAATTTATTTTAAAATTAATTTACTGTTCATATTTTTAAAATTAATTAACTGTTTATAATTTTAAAATTAATTTATTGTTCATACTTTTAAAATTAATTTACTGTTTATAATTTTAAAATTAATTACTGTTTATAATTTTATTAATTAAAAATTATTATTATTGTTGTTATTATTATTATTTTGAAATTATTATTATTATTTAAAAATTATTATTAAGATACAATTATTTTTACACATAACAAAACCATATACACAAGCAAAAAAACAGAGTCAAATCGCCAACTCAGCACTTCCGTTCGCCAACTCAGCATTCCATCCGTTTTTTGGACGGAAATTGTAAGGAATGACCATTTTGTAAGTTTTTGACAGTACAGTTATTCGATTGTAACAAAAAAAGTTTCGGTAACTACAAAGAAAACCGGACCCCAGTACAGTGACCAAAAAGTTATTTATCCCCTCTCTTTAGTTATAGTTTATCCCATAAGACCTCTGTCATAATATATGTAAAAAGGGGCGACCCAGATTTTAAAAAAGAAGAAGAATTCCACGATTAATAGTAGCGGAAGGATTAAAAAAATAAACCTGGACCGCCCATTTCTCCTATTGACGACCAGAGATGTGTTTGCCTGAATAGTACCATAGTAAACATTTGTTATGTATCACTCACCGTAAATACATACATACATATATATATATATATATATATATTAATATCCAGACGGAAATTTATAGTAGTTAGTATTAAGACTCCAATCAGGAAAAGTCTTGCATCGGACACCATGTCTGCACTCTGCACACAGACACAACATCAAACCAATCCTTAGAAAGAGGCAAAGTGCTGTGACACTAGCAAGATACTACACACTGTGTAATCTAAGTTTCTTTTCAAGTTCAGAAAAATATAGATTAATAATAAATTTACTACTAATAAAATAAAGATTTAAGCAATCTTGAACAGGATATTCAGATGATCAACTAAATGAATTCTATAGTGAGGTCTGTTACCATTGTGCAACTTTTGCTTTGTTGGGTGATCTCCAAGCTCCTTTCTTTTTCTAAGTATCTGTTGGCGCATCCGGGCATCAAAGTTGGCCTCATCGTCATCACTATAATCAAGGGACTCAGAAAATTTATCTTGTGATTCTTCCTTCTTTGAGCTTAGAGCTCCTCTGACACTTAACTGCATATCCCTTATTGCTTTGGCTTCAGATGTGCTCTACATTTTACAAAGATAACATAATTCAGATAAGTGCACTAATATAGTTTTTTGTCAGTTAATCAAGCAAGTTTATTAATCCCATTTATCCGATCTATAATGAATCCACACAACTTATTTACTATGAGTTACAATATGTACTTCCACTAAAGCTTACAAAGGCAGCCTCATGTTAAAACAGAATTGGCAATTTCAAGGAACAAATCACAAGTTGTGGAAGAAATGGCAGAGGCCTTGAGGAATAACCTCAAGGTCGCTGGTTCCAATCCCCATATGGCAAAATCACCTATCAAAAAAGAACTTTTTAAGAAACAATTGTAAAAGCTGCAGGTACATGAGCAACTAAAAAATAAATTGTTATGTACAATTCTACTAGCTATGAATATTCCAAGAAGATGAGAAAAAATGCGATGGTCCACCTTAGGAATAGAGAGTTAAATTCTCTCCTATTATTTTCTTCTTCAAATAGAAACAAGTATGTGCAACAAAGCAAGTAAAAAAGAGGGGAAAGGGAAAGAAAGCACCAAAGATTAGCTACTCTACTTGTATTACTGAAAAAAAAAACTCCTAAGAACAGCTCATTCGCCTTTATTTTACCTTTAAAATCTTTTAAGCAAGTGTACCGTATTTTCCTTCAATTTTTTAAACAAAGTGCGCCAAATTCAACTCCAACTCAGTTCTAGTTTCTGTTAAAGGTACTTCCATAGTGCCCAAACTGCCTTTAAACACTTTCAATTACTTTTCTAATTGAAGGTTTAAGCTTCAAATAGCCATTTGAAGATCTTAAAATCAAAATCTCACTAGAGTGCAGTCACAACATCAATTATGATTTTAAAGTTAAGGGAGACTTTTTTATAGCTTTTGTCCAATATCACTCTGCTGAAATTTTATCTAGGACCTATTAAGTGGCATACTGTTAAGCCTATTATATTATAATAGGCACAATAAAAGTATTGTAGTAATACCAATTTGCTGGTCGAAGTGTCTTCCTTCAGCAGACGAGGATCATCCAACACATCGTGACTGCTCTTTATCTTTGTCTTCACAGCTGCCAATTCTTTCTCCTCTTCTTCCGCTTCTTCTCCGAACGAAAGCAAGTTCAGCTTTCTGTATATGAGAATCATAGATCATATATAACAGGGAAAGAACAGTCATACATTGTGTAATTCACTAATTTGTCCATAACTATTTATCTTACTTTGAAGCTTTCTTTTTTGTAACTCTGTTGCCAGCATCATCTGTGGAGGGGATCATAGACTTTGCAGGTTCAGTTCTTGGAACAATATCATCAAAAGGGTTCCATATCACCTGAAAGACAAATTTCAGTAAGAAACATCCCACTATGCCAGTTAAAGTCTCTTTCACAAGTAATACTATACATTTTCCTCCTTTTGAAATTGGTATAATCATAGCTTGGGGAACTACGATTCATGTGGATCAATAGATACAAGAAACCATAAGAAAATTACTGACTTCAAATAAAAAAAGGTAGAGGATACTGTCTAAGTAGCTGTAACTGATATAAGAATACAGCTCATGCATTTTAGTAACGTTAAGGGCATGTTTGTACAGCTCTTTCACATCTGATTTCATTTTCTAAAAGTTGCAGAAATTTGTTTAAACAGTTTTCTGTTTTTAGGAAATATTTGATGTTTTCATGCTATCAGGAATAACAGGTCTAAAATGATTGAGAACATATTTGAGAACAAATGGAGACTCAAGAAAAATATTTAAAAACATATTTCCAAAAAACTAACTAAACACTAACTAAATTTAAGAAATTTAGAAAACAAAAATAAAAAATAAACTGGAATATGAAAATTAAAAACAGAGATGGTAACAGAACAGGCCTAACTTCCACCCAAGGTTTCCATATCATTGTCATCAACAATTGAATTGCATTCAACAACCACAAAAAGGTAAAAAAAGGTATTAAATTCTGACATGAAGAGAAACCTACATACCTCAACTGAAATTAATTTGGGGGGAGATTCTAATGGCCGATCATCTTTATCAGTTTCGACCTCAGCAAAGTTTAAAAGATTATATAATGAATCTCCAGTTACCTATGAACAAAAAAACGAAGTTCAAGTAACATCAAAAGTTGGCAATAGAATCTTGAGGAAAAGGTTAAGCAAAATCAATATTACCTTTCCAAAAATGGTATGCTTACGATCAAGCCAATCGCACCGATCCAAGGTTATAAAAAACTGACTTCCATTTGAATTTTGTGATCCAGCATTTGCACATGCAACTAAACCCCGGTGGTTGAACCTAAGGCGTGAATGGAATTCATCAGAAAATGGACCTCCATATATACTTTCACCACCTGTGGATATGAACAAATGGCACCAATACATAAGGACACAAATGCATCTGAATATGCTGATGGATTTTATTGTGCATAATAGCCGAAGACAATAATCACTTGTCATTCCACAGTTCCAGACTGGTGCCAATCGACGTTCAAATAGAAATATCTAAAGGCCGGAACTTTATTTATTTTAAAAAAAAGGTAACCTAGTAATTGTCGTATCTATCCCAGAAAGATTGGGAAGACCATAATTTCAAGGAATATGCCTTAGAAAAATAAAGCTAAAAAAATTCTGAAATTCAGACTGAATTTACATTGATACTTATATAGGTCACAGATAAGTGTTTTTGAAACAAGATACTATTGTAACAGTAAGTGTGAGTAAGGGATATATGTGATATTAGACAAACTCAAGCAGGGATATTCTTGTAAATCAACAATGAGTTAGTTTGAGAGTGTTATAAGAGGGGAACAATGGTGTAACGTTGGAGATTATTGAAGTAATATTAGTTTTTCTTTTCTATCTTAAGCCTCTTCTTTTCTCTCTCTCTCTCTCTCATAATATTTGGTATCAGAGCGGTACCTTCCTGGAGGCCATTAATGGCGGAGGGAACTTGTTTGGCACAAATGGAAAAATCTCACAAAATTATCAATGAAAAGTTGTAGGATTTGGCTCGAGGACATGACTGTTTGGGTGCCATTACAGTTATGGGGGAACAATTGGTGGGATTTGATGATAGATTGAAAGCTATGGGACTTGGTGTGGATGAACTAAAAGGGAAAATGCAGAGAAATTTCCAAACAATCATGGTTGCCATCAACAATGTTGCTAAGGAAGGACTTCGGAAGGACGTCATGTGTTCTTATTCGGAGGAAGAAGCCAGAGCAATTCCAACGAGAAATTATAGGGCTGAATCAGGTACAAAGCTCTGTGATCTACGTAAGAATTTTAAAATTGAATTTCCTAGATTTGATGGTACTGAACCTAGGGCTTGGATAAGGAACTGTAACAAGTTCTTTAATTTTAGTCCCATGAATGATGAAAGTAAAGTCGCCCTAGCCCAGATTTATTTGGAGGGTAAAGTGGATTCTTGGTTTCAAGAATTCCTGGGGTGAGAATTATTGGGTGGCCAAGATTTGTGGAAGAAATATTGATTAGGTATGAATCACCTAATGCTAAGGATCCATTTGAGGAATTTAAAATTTTGAAACAAACTGATACTGTGAGTGAATATCAAGAGAAGTTTGAACAGTTGAAGTTTATTTTGAAGTCCAAAAGTAAGTATTATACAGAGGAATTTTTTGTTTCAAATTTTATTAGTGGATTGCAGAAGATCAGACATCTGCTTAAATTGTTGAAACCTCCTACTTTGTCTGAAGCTATAAGTCGGGCAAAATATCAAGAATCTGCACTAGCATAACTTGATACTCCAAATCACAATAATATTCCTTTTTTGCCCACCACCACCTTACCCCCTTTATTGCCCAAACCAAATTCTTCACTGATTCCTTTCAAATCCTAGAATCAACAAACAAAACCATATAAATCCAATTCCAATTATACCAGACCACACTTTTCCAGTTCCAACAATTCCAGTACCAACTATACTAGACGTACCACAGATTCTAGCTCATATCCTTCAACCAGTTCAACTAAATCAAACCCATATATCATTAAAAGGTTGTCACCTACAGAGATGCAATAGACAAGAGAGAAGGAGTCATGTTATAACTGTGATGAAAAGTTTACTGCTGGCCATCAATGTAAGAGACAACGAATTTACATGTTAAAACTTGACTCAAAGGAAGAGCAACAAGAGGAAATTCAAGTCATTGATGAGATTGAGGAATTAGATTATTCAGAGGAAATTCCTAGTGACATGGAGATTTCTGTAAGGGCCTTAAATGGGGAAGTGAACGACAATACTTTACAAGTTGAAGGAATGGTAAAAAAACCATTGACAATTTTGATTGACAGTGGAAGCACTCACGGTTCCTTGATTCAAAAGCTGCAGAAATTCTAGTATACTTTGGAGAGATGGAAGTAAAGTCATAAGTGATGCCAATATGGTCCATGCAAAGGCGGGAGTATGTACATGAAGTTAGGGTGTTACCACTTGGGGGTTATGATGCGGTGTTGGGCGTGGACTGGATGGGAAAATACAATCCAGTTACCTTTAATTTTCACAAATTAAAACTAACTTTTCAGAGGAATGGGAAACAAGTTACAATAAGGAGAACTACTGAACAAGCTATGTTGCAGCCTATCACGATGAAGGGAATTAAAAGACTTGCTAAGAAGAAGTCTTTGGGTTTGATTGGGCAATTGTTTTCACTAACACCAGTGAAAAAGTCCAGGACAGTAGTGCACAATCAGCTACAGGAGTACAAAACCAACTTAAGCCTTTACTTGAAGAGTTTTCCGTTGTGTTTCAAGAGTCCAAGCAGTTACCTCCACACAGATCTTGTGACCACAATATTAAGTTGAAGGAAGGAGCTCAGCCAGTAAATAACAGGCCCTACAGATACCCTTTTGCACAAAAGAATGAAATTGAGAAAATGATTAAAGAGATGTTGGATAGTGGAATCATAGAGCACAGTACCAACTCTTTTGCTTCACTAGTCTTGTTGGTTAAGAAAAAAGATGGAAGTTGGAGGTTTTGCGGGCCCTTAACAACATTACCATGAAAGATAAGTTCCCTATACTTGAGGTGGAAGAACTTTTAGATGAACTCAATGGGGCTATGTATTTTTCTAAAATTGACTTGAAGGCTGCTTACATGCAAATACAGATGAATGAGGGTGACGTGCAGAAAACAGCTTTCAAAACCCATAGTGGACACTACGAATTTCTAGTCATGTCATTTGGGCTGACTAATGCCCCAGCAACATTTCAAGCTTGATGAATACCAATTTTGCTAAATACTTGAGGAAATCTGTTTTGGTTTTCTTTGACGATATTTTGGTCTATAGTAAGAAAATTTCCAATCTCATTTATGTCATCTTAAACAAGTATACATGATTCTTAGAGATAACCAACTCTATGCAAAAATGTTGAAGTGCTCTTTTTCTCAGGACACATTGTAACCAGAGAAGGGGTAACAGTGGATCCAACCAAAATAGATGCGGTGGCTAATTGGCCTACACTGAAAACAGTGAAAGAATTAAGAGGATTTTTGGGACTAGCAGGTTACTACAGAAAATTTGAAGTCCAATGGGGAAGTGAGCAAACCATTGACAACTCTGTTACAAAAGGATAAATTTCAATGTAGTGATGCAGCTGAAGAAGCATTTCAACGTTTAAAGTTCGCATTGTCTAGAACACCAGTTTTAGCACTACCTGTTTTCACTAAACCTTTTTGTGTTGGAAACAAATGCCAGTAACAAGGGAGTTGGAGCAATTCTTAAGCAAAATGATAGACCAATAGCATTCCTGAGTAAAGCATTGGGTACAAGAGCTTTGGGTCTATCTACTTGTGAGAAAGAACTCCTAGCAATTGTGATAGCAGTGGACAAATGGAGACCTTATTTTTCATTTGGGTAGGTTTATTATCAGAACGGACCATCAGTCCCTAAGATACTTTATGGAACAAAGGATTACTAGTCTGATTTAGCAAAAATGGTTATGCAAACTCTTGAGATTGGACTATGTTATTGAATATAGAACGGACAAGGAAAACATTGCAGCAGATGCACTTTCAAGAGTTGGTATGGATGATGCAAATTGTTCTATGATTTCAGTTGTTATTCCTACATGGATCGTGGACCTGTCAAACAATTATGATGGAGATGTTAAAGCTCAACAGTTGATAACACAATGCCTATGAGGTGTAATGGCGTTCTTTATGTGGGAGAAAATGGTGAATTGCAAAAAAGACTAATTACTGAGGACCTGAATCAATGCAACTCTCAAGAAAAGAGTCAAATATGACAGCACGAGTCAAGGAGTATGTTAGGCAATGTCATATTTGTCAACCAATGAAGAGTGAATCAGTTGCTTCCCCAGGGTTGTTACAACCTTTACAAATTCCAACTCAGGTACAACTGATATAGCTATGGATTTCATTGATGGGAAGAGCTATTTAAAATGTTGGGAACAAAGTTGTGTTCCACCACATCTTATCACCCTCAAAGTGATGCACAAAGTGAGAGATTGAATAGATGCTTGGAGCAGTATCTTCAGTGTAAAATGGGTAAAATAGCTTGCGGTTGCCGAATTTTGGTATAACACTAGCTATCACTCTGCTATAAAGCTGACCCCATTCCAAGCGCTCTATGGATATTCACCTCCTCAGCTTCCTAATTACCATAGTCAAACTTCTAACGTTGCAAGATGCTTTCTTGAAAACTCATGAGGATATGTTGAGACTATTCAAAGAAAATCTACACATTGCTCAGCATAGGATGAAACATAATGAAGATAAGAAGAGGTCAGAAAGAGTTTTTCAAGTGGGAGACTGGGTATACTGAGGCTACAGCCCTACTGACAATCTTCAGTAGTAATGAGGAAGTCACAAAAGCTTGCACCCAGATTTTACGGACCTTTTCCAATTATGGAAAAGATTGGTTTAGTAGCCTTTAAAATGGAGCTAACTCCTACTTCAAAAATTCACCCTGTGTTCCATGTTTCATTGTTGAAAAAGAAATTGGGAAACAACGTAGTTCCTCAAACTATTTTACCACCAGTTGAGAATGGAACCTGAGAAAATCCTAGAAAGAAGAATGGTTAAGAGAGGTAACAAAGTTGTGGTACAGGTATTGGTGTAATGGATTTCTTTAGCTCCAGAAGATTCTACATAGGAGGATGCGACTGAGATTGAAAAGAAGTTTCCAACTTTCCAATTTTCCTTTCAGTTTAGTTGTTGTTGACATTAATGTAGCTGCAATGCAGTTCTTTCCTAGTTTCAGTTTGGTTGGTTGTTGAATGTACTTATGTTGTAATTGAATTTTTGAGCCTTGAGGACAAGGATCTCATAAGAGGGAGGCAATATTGTAACAGTAAGTGACTAAGTGTGAGTAAGGGGTATATGTAACATTAGACAAACTCAAGCAGGGTAAATCAACAATGAGTTAGTTTGAGAGTGTTATACGAGGGGAACAATGGTGTAACTGGGGAGATTATTGAAGTAATATTAGTTTTTCTTTTCTATCTCTAGACTCTTCTTTTCTCTCTTTGTTCTTCTCATAATAGATACACAATAAACTACAAGTCTATAGTAAGATAATCTCCAGTAAGACATATACTCCCTCTATTCCACAGAAAAGTCCCATTTTGGCTTTTTAAAGTCAATGAAATCCTAAAATTCAAAATTAATGCAATTCATTTAAGTTCTAAAAAACAACAATTTTTGTAGTTAATAGTACATTTTATAAAATGATGACTAAAATCAAATAAATTCAAGTCGTTTTTAAATTTTAGGATTTCAAAAAGTAATGTGATTCATTCTGATTTCACTAAACCCTACCTACATTTAATCATGTATTTAGGGAAGATAACTGCATTTTTCTATTGGAAAATAAACAGAAAAATCTAACTACAATACCTGTAATACCTAATAAAATAATAATAAAATATTTAAGTAAGCTTTAAAATATTTTAATTGGGGTTTTCTTATGTTTGGGTCAGATTATATTTCATTTTGAGTGGACCATAATGGATATTGAACAATATTGAGTTGATAAATTTGGGCCTTAAAACTAATTAAGTTGAACATATATTTTATACTATTAAATCCTATTAAAATTATGAGAGTTAATAAAATGTATTTATATGATTAAAACGTAAACCCTAGTGTACTCAAATCAATATTCATCTTATATAAAAAGTAGCCGCTGCTAAAAAGAAACGAAAGGACCAAGTGGATTTTGCGAAAGGGAAAAAGAAGTTCTCAGAGAAAACAAAGTCAATTCAGTTTGTAATCAGGTTAGTGGCCATGGATTTCATTCAATCAAAAATTTATCATTATAATAATATTACATAAGCTATATAGATGTATATTATATGAAAAGTGAATGGGGTGATTGATTATAGGAACTTTTTTGTCTAACTTTAATAATAAGTATAATATTATATATCACCAATTCATTTATTCCTAATCTTATTGCATCAGGAGGAAATTGTCATGTATATGCCGTTTAGGAGAATTGTAATAAATTGGTGTAATGTTAACTTAAAATAAAATTGATCAAATTTGTGAGTAAAATATAATTCGAAGTGGTATTGTGTATATGTATGTAAACAAATAAAATTATTGTTAATAATATTTTATAATATAATAATATAAAGGCTAAATTATTAAATAGTTAAACATTATGATTAATAGTATTCTATTATTGTGTTTTATTAGATTGGATTGAAGAAGATTAGCCAAAACTATTTAATTTTCGGGTATTACATTGTTTATTTCAGGTACGGATTCCGTACTTTTTCAGCGATACTCCTTTAAATTTAATTCGTTCGTTTTGTTACTCGTTTAGATATTTGGTATTGCTTCTCAGGATTATTCCTTGTTGTCAAAATTATTGAGATAGTTTCGTTTTGGCGTTGATATTAGAATTCGTATTTGTACTCTTTGAACTAGTTAATCGTGTCAATATGTTTTGGAGAATTTATTCGTTTGTATTATTGTTCGTATATTTTCGTTCACATTCGGGAGTTATTTTGATCATTGATATATCGTGATAATTAATAATGTTTGTATTTGATAGTTCGATTTCATTTGCATATGGTCATGTAAGCCTTGTGATTTGAACTCCTTTTGGCTTACATTTTGTAGTTTGATCCTTAGAGTATACTTGAGCTAACCACCTGTGGGGGTACCACAAGCATGTCCTCTTGACACAAGGGCATGACACCTTACGTGACGGTGTGATCAGTCCACGACGTATCCTTTTGTATGCTCTGGGTATGAGCTTTGGTCATTTGATATATTTGTTCAGGATACGTATGGGTCGACCCAGTATTTTGATTTGATTCAATTTGTTTGGCGGATTAGTGACGTATGTGTCGTGCGTACTATCCGATTTGATTTGTATACATCATGGTACCGATGTATTTTGTTAGCTTATTTTGTTAGCTTTTGGCTATTTGTATTTGAGCTCAGTATGAAATTGTTATCTTATAACCATTTGATTCAGCCTTATTTTGTTTGGAATTCTTTTGGCTGTAGTTGTCGGTTCGACAGTGTTAAGCATTTGTGCTTTGCCTCAATAAATTCGATATATTCATATTTGGTTATAAGTTGGTAATTGTTCGTTCATTTAGTTCTTTTGGTACATATATATTGTTTTATATATGTGCATCTTTATATCCGTACTGGGCAATTGGCTCACGTTGTGTTCTTTTTCCGGCAGGTAATCAGGGGTGATCATGATTTGTGGGATGAGAGCTACCTTTGATCCAAATTAGTAAATTAGTAAATTAGTTTTGAGACTATTATCGAACTTTGGTTTTCTAATATTTTGTAGATGGATGTTTCGTGCCTATTTTGGCATTTATTTTTTTTATAGTAGAGACTATGTAAATGTGGAGTTCCTTCTAGTTAAATTAGAGTATGGAACAATTGGTGTTCAATTTCATTTGAGATATTATGAGATTTATTAGAGGTTTGTATTTATTATGTTTGTGCGTAACATCCCTTTTCCTAGGGTTGTTACAATACCAAACCTAACCATTCTGATGCTTTGGGCATTTTGTTTCCATTTCACCAAAACCTACCTATACATTTAATTACTTACGTATTTCAGAGAAGAAGACTGCATTTTTTTTACTGGAAAAATCAATAAACAGGAATACCAAACTACAATAGAATATGATGATGATTTGGGCAGATTATATCAAAGCTTCAGTACTTCAGTCACCATTCAATAAACAAAACACAGTGGCATATACATACACATACATATTTATAGAGAGAGAATACCTGTGCCGGTGCCAGTGGGATCACCACCTTGAACCATGAAAGACTTGATAATACGGTGAAAGATGGTATTGTCATAGTAACCTTCGAGGCACAGCTGCACGAAGTTCCTCACGGCTTTGGGCGTCTCTTTCGGCCATAGCTCTATGTCCAGCGGTCCGTACGTCGTCTTCAGTATCACCTTCCCTTTCGTCGGAGGCTCCGATACGTATATCGACGACATTGATTTTCCGATTCAAAATTACTCGCAGTTTTTTCTGAGTGTGTAGTCAACTGTGTGTTATTGTCTCAAAAAAATCCTTCAGTCTTCAGATTAGGCGTTCGCTGGGTTTTGTGCTATAGCCTATACTGCTATGAACTTATGAAGAGAAGCTGGAACCCAACGACGTCGTACTAACATATTGGGGGGATTTTGATGAATAATCTTTTTTCCAATTTTATTTTTATAGATTTTATTCTTTTATATTTTATTTTGAATTAATGACTGAATATATTTTTTACATATTTATAATAGGAATAATTTTGTTAAAAATTTGCTTTTAAAAATGATTTAATAATATGTATGTATTTCATGTTTTCAACTATTAAAAACATTCACATTTATATTGATAGAGTTACTTTGAAGAAGTGTGTCTTAATTGAACTATTTCCATGATTTGTTAATGTTTCATGGATATGATATGTAAATGGTGAGACTGAGTGATGCCTCTTTCCATGATTTCCTATATAATGCATTTAAGGGATATATTAAATAGGGAAAAAATTGTTGATAAAATTGAACATGCATTAAATAGAAATAGAGCAATTTTTGGACAGCTTCTCTTGTCAACAACTGGGCTTGCAGCCTGCAGGACATAGTAACAATACAAACATTAAACCAGAACCTATTAACCTTATGTCTTTAGTTACACCATAATATATTACACTAGATAAAGTGAGATCATTAGAAAATAGAAAGCAAGGATCAAGAGACTTGAATATGTAATGCAACTAATTTTTCTCCATTCATTGGAATAGATATCAATATCAATGTTGCACCTGAAGGCTAAAACATTACTTTTGATTGCAAAATTTTGACAAGTCTAATGACTAAATCTACAATGAAGACCATTCTTACCCAATAATAATCCCTTAAATGCTAAATTTATAACAAAAATAACCGGGAGGGGGGAAGAAGAAGAAGAAGAAGAAGAAATGGAAACAAAAGATCTCCATAATTTGAGGAAAAGAGAAGCACCCGCATACCAAAAAACCTCTGCCATATGAACCAGTTAGTTGACAAGGCTTAAAGCGAAAAGGCTGCAACTCAGTGCCTCGAACCCTGTCCCACCAGCAATGCTACTAGAAATTAGCCTCAATCTTTCGCTAAAATGGGTGCTGATAAACCCTGCATTTTCATCAGGGACAAGTACTTGGACGGTGGAAAAGCACCAGCCTTTGTACACAGATCCACTACGGCTGGAGCACGCCCATAGAATTCCCGACCTTCATCCAGAAGTACAGGGGGATCTTGACGTCGTCGGAACCACACAACCTTAGGAGGAACCAAATCATCCATCTCTGCCTTCTTCCAGGAGTGATCCTTGTGCCAGCTCTCATCCTTAAACACACCACAAAGTCGAGCTTTGTAACCAGATGGCACCACATGAACTTCTGAACAATGTTTACAGACCTTTGCAGGATAAGTCAGCAACAACTTCTGCACCCCAGACCGAAGTGTTTCCCATGCACTCAAAGTTCCTCGTGCAATAAACCTCTGATCATGAGGAGACAAAGATGCATCTCCAACAAAAGAATTCAAAGTTGTGTCAAAACTCAAATGGTGTAAATATTGATTTTCATCATTTTGAAACGCCCCTGCTTGTAAGCATAGCTCAACAACTGCAGGAACACGGTCATAATCAAACCTTTCTTGGTGTTGGATTACACTTTGGAACATGTATTTCAGATGAAATGTTTTTACAGGGACAATAATATCATCCAAGCTCCCTTTAATCCATTCATGCTCCTGATTTTTGGGAAGGTGCCAATAACGACCACAGGTCTTGATTAAATGACCTTTCTCGCCAATATATACTTCTGGACAGTGCCTGCCGAGAAACAATAGCAAGTCAGACCAACTGTCTTCCTAGAGACACTTCATTCAATTTTCCTCGTATACTGCAAATAAGAGATGTAAATGAGAATATTCAAAGAAATAACTAAAAAAATTTAAAATTGGTGTGTGAGCTCCAAAGGGTGATGCAACCCACAAGATATATAAGAGAGAATCCACCTCTACCTATGTCCCACCATAGGTCTACACCAACAGCATTCGACAACATACAAAATCTAGGAAAAAATCAGTGAAATGACAGATTTCCTAGAATACAACATTCCCTACAGAAGTTTGTAAAACTGACACTTTGATGTGGATTATGAGATCCTAAATGCAATGAGTTTGACAATCAATCCAAAAGTAATGATTTATTTCTTTTAATCGGACTTGTGAGTTGTACAATGGACAAAATATCCCTCCACAAATTCAACCAAGCCCCACCCCACCCCCCACCCCCCACCCCCCAAAAAAAAGGCAAAATACAAAAAAATAGCATCAGTACCAAAGACCATTTCTACCGAGTACAGTATCAAAGGAAGCTCCTAAACTAACTCCTCTGCTCCTTCACAAATACAACTTGATTGAGAGATGAAAAAAACTACGAACATATAAAAACTTATAATCTAAACTTAAATAAAGCTGCTGATACTAACTGGAATACTGGATACTTTTGAGGTCTCACAAGTCACTTCCATCTAAAAATTTCTTCGTAGACTGATTTGGCAGGATGCCAACTAGAATACGTTAGTTGCATAACCTTGCTCTTTAGTAAATCCATTATTCATAAAAGAAACTTGGATAGTCATAGGCTGGGCCCTTGTTTCAAAATCGGTTGTTACGTCAATATATTGGTGGTATCAGTGACGAACTGCAACCCATAGTTGTTACGGCGCTATGACGGTAGCTGACCGCCATAACGCCTAGGCGATAAGGCGCCTATCATGGCGTCCGTATGGCGACAAGTCGTTCACAGTGTACAATTTATACATTATTTATTTTATATATATTAAAATCCAAACATATTTACTGAGTAACATTAAAAACACAATTATAGAAAAAACTTGAAACACCTTTGTGTTTTTTTTTAAATAAAAAAAATACAGAGACCTACCTGAAAGAAGAATACACAAATAGGGTAAAATTTGTGAAGTACAAAACTTAAGGGTTGAACTTAATAGATTACCAAACTATGAGAGACTTCAATGAAATTTTGCCTAGATGATAACAACAGAGTTTTATTTCCCTTCGTACATTAATGAGGAAGCAAAGCAGACCTCTTTAGTCTTCTTCTTCTTTCATTGTTCTGATGTTGCTGATGGATTATCGCGGCTTAGACGTGCTTAGATCTGTTTTGTTCTTCTTCTTTCAGTGTTCTGATGTTGCCAATGGCTTATTGCGGCTTAGATCTGCTTTGTTGTTGTTCTTCTTTCATTGTTTTGATGTTATTGATGGCTTATCATTACTTAGACCTTCGACTTTCTTTGATGCAGCTAGGTGACCACTCGACTTGGTGCGGCAGCAATGACAGGACGCCTTGGTGACGTCGTAACATCTATGCCGCAACCTTGACACGAATCGCAAAATTAGGTTCATGTCTGTAATTTTCGGCAAAATCTTGGCAAATCGTTGTAATGTGGCGGTTTCGGATTAAGTAAATGAGAAATCACGGCGTAAAGGAGAGAAACACCACAAAAAACGAATATAATGAAAGGATACAACAAAAGAGAACGAACATTTCTTTGTAAATTATAATTAAATTGTACCTATGTAGTACCTAATTAAGTATACCATACAAAAAATGAAAAAATGTTGTACTTCAAATATACTTAGTTAAGTTAAATTATACTTAAAATGTACCTATCTAACACCTAGTTAAGTATAACTTTAATATATAATTAGTTAAGTTAAATTATACTTAAATTATATTTAAATTGTACCTATATAGTACCTAGTTACAACTTAAAAAAAAATTGCACTTAAAATAACTACACTTAAAATATACTTAATTAAGTTAAATTGTGTGTTCAACCATTTGAGCTAAAACAACATCAATATCAATTTTATTCAAACAAACATATCTGTGAGATGTCTGTTTTATCATTTGGACAATATTATGTGCACTATAGTGTTTTTTGTGAACTTAATTGATTCATATTGTTGTTCTTATTGTTTAGAATTTTTCAAAATTTTTTACTTTTTTTGAAGCTCCTAACTAGCTAACAATGCATATCGCCCGAAACCGATACAGAGTCAAAAAATGATTTTTCCGAAACATAGGCCGCTAGCACGACTTTGAACCATGTATAGGCCCATGTTTAATACTTCATATCTATCATGGGTGATTATTACTATTTGAATGGAGAGGTCAGTGATGTTCACACCAATAATTCTCAAACATGCTGCAAATCGATATCTCGACAACAGTAAAAAAAATTGCTATAAGGTGTGAGAATGTCATCCGTGTCTTTCTCATTAGCATTGGTCAAAGATATATACAATGCAGATGAAATATTCTAGGCAATATCCTAGGCAATATGCTAGGCTACAATACAGGAAGATATACATGAGTATGATTTACATACTAAAAATAATATATATACACAAAGATTACTTTACATAATCTAACACACCCCCGCAGTCGAAGCGGGAGGTTGTCGGACGCTTAGACTGTCCCGAAAGTCATCAAAAAGTACGTGCGGAAGCCCTTTAGTGAAGATGTCGGCAATCTGATAACGGGACGGAACATGGAGGACACGAGCTTCTCCACGAGAAACTTTCTCACGAACAAAGTGAATGTCCATTTCAATATGTTTAGTTCGCTGATGTTGAGCAGATTACGAGAGATATGTCGACTAACATTATCACTGATAGACAATGTGGCCTTGTTGACCGGACGATGAAGCTCCGATAAAGATTAGGATCCAACAAGACTCTGAGACAACATTAGCAACTCCACAGATTTCGCTTGACCTTTAGACTAGAGCGAGACAAAGTGGGTTGTCTCTTAGATGACCAGGAAATTAGGTTGTCGTCGATAAAAATACAGTAGCCGGAGGTGGAACGTCTTGTGTCTGGGCATCCACCCCAATCTGCATCTGTGTATGAGACAAGTGTGGTGACAGGAGATTTATAGAGATGCAAGCCAAAGTCGAGGCTACCTTGTATGTAGCATTGCGCTTAAGAGCATTCATGTGCTCTTCCTTCGGGTTATGCATATGAAGGCAAACCTCTTGCACGGCGTAGGAAACGTCAGGTCTGGTGAATGTGAGCTATTGAAGTGCACCAGCTAGACTCCGATAATGAGAGGGATCCTCGTAGGAAGGACCTGCAATTGCCCCTAACTTTTGCTTAGTGTCAACTGGTGTGGGATTGCATGAAGACATACCAGCTCGATCAATAATATCCTCTGCATACTTTCTTTGAGAAAGGAAAAGACAATCTGCATGACGAATGACTGCAATTCCCAAGAAATAGCTTAGAGAACCTAAGTCTTGCATAGCAAACTCAGAGGCAAGGAGAGACATAATAGACTTTCGAAGAGCATCTGAAGAGGCAGTAAGTATAATGTCATCAACATAGAGTAGATGCCATGATGATAAATGAAAAGAGAATGATCACATTTGCTGTGATAAGAACCAATAGTGGCAACATAATCTGTAAATTGTTTGTACCAAGCACGGGGTGCTTGCTTGAGGCCGTAAAGAGACTTCTGTAGTAAACAGACATAATCTGGATGAGTATGATCTTTGAATCCCATAGGTTGATGCATATATACTGTTTCATTGAGATGGCCATGTAAGAAAGCATTCTTGACATCCAGTTGATGAATAGGCCAAGATTTAGACAAAGAAATGCTCAATCTGATTCGAATGGTAGCGGTTTGACCACCGCCAAAAAGTCTCCCTCACAATCAACTCAATCTCTTTGAGACCGCCATCACCAACAAGACGGGTTTTGTGCCGCTCAAAAGAACCATCAGATTTCATTTTATGCCGAAAAATCCACATAGAACGAATTATATTCACATCAGGTGGACGGGGTACTAACTCCCACATCTTATTTTTAATTAGAGTATTATATTCATCCAACATGGCCAATTTCCAATTCGGGTCATTGAGAGCACTCACTGGGTTCCGTGGTAAAGGTGAAACAGATGTGGAAGTGGTAGCACTCAAGTTGAATTGGCGTTTAGGCTTAAAGATCCCATGTTGGCTACGAGTGGCCATACGTTGGGATGGTGGATTCGGTTGAAGGCGTGGTCTGCTTGCTTGTGTGCATTTGGGCTCGGTGGAAGTGGGGCGGTTGGAGAATGGGCGTGCTGGTGAGGAGAGGAAGAGGGTGGGGTTTGTTGTTGGTCGTATTTGTGATGGTGGGCGATTGAGAGAGAGATTGGTGAGAGAGAATTGGTTGTGGGGCTTGAGGCATATGCGTAAAGGTGTAAACGAACCCAGTCGATCAAAGTATTGAGTCGCTTTTATTTGGTTCACAAAATTTATCAAGTATAAAATAAGGTTTGATTGAGGCTCATTTAGCTACCGAGTCGAGCGCGATTCCGAATCGAGCCCGAGCAGTTTGAACTTTTTCAACGAATATGATTCGAGTATAATTAGAAAATTACAATTTGAGAAGGTTCGAGTAATTTATCGAACTTTAAAATGTGCTCATATTTGACTCATTTATATTTCGAGTTGAGCTCGAATCGAACTTTTAGTCGAGCGAGTACGAATCGAGCCCGAACTTTTTGCTCATTTTATAGCCTTACATATGCGGAGTAGCTGATTTTGCATGTAGTGTAGTATGAGTGGTGAAATTCCAGAATCCAAAAAATCATACGAGGTGATTGAGGGAGTATGTAATTTGGAGAATGGGAATTGAGTCTCATCGAAAATTGCATGCCTCGAAATGATTATTTTTCTGCTCGACAAGTCATAGCATTTATAGCCCCGATGATTAGGAGGATAGCCCAAAAAGACACAAGGTGTAGAACGGGCTTGAAATTTGTTAATGGTAGGGGAAGGAAAGAGAGGGTAACATAGACACCCAAATACCCGAGGGTGAGAATAAGATGGATTTTTCTGATATAGAATTTGAGTGGGAGATTTGTACCCTAATACCTTATTTGGAAGAATGTTGAGGAGGTAAGTTGTCATTTGTAAGGCATGATGCCAAAAAGAGGGAGGCATGGAAGAATGGGCAAGCAATGTAAGAATGATATTATTAATGGACTTTATTTTTCGTTCCGCTTTACCATTTTGAGGTGAAGTATGAGGGCAAGAAAACCGAAATTGCATGCCATTTGATTCACAAAATTTTCTAAATGGACCATTATCAAACTCCCGCCCATTGTCACATTGAAAGTTTTTGATTTCCCTTTCAAATTGTGTTCGTATGAATGCCTGAAAGGATTGAAAGATGGAGTAAACCTGTGACTTGAGTGAGATTGGAAAAGTCCATAGAAAATTGTTGTAATTGTCAAGAAAGAAGACATAATACCGGTGCCCACATGAACTTAAAACGGGAGATGACCATAAATCACTGTGAACAATATCAAAAGACATAGTAGTAAAAGATAAAGAGTCACGAAATGGCAACTTAATGTGCTTTCCAAGGGGACAAGAATGACAAAAAGAGTTACGGGTCTTATTGCATTTAATGAAATTGCTACTACAAAGAGAGCGAAGAATAGTATCTTCCGGATGACCTAGGCAAGAATGCCATAAACTAGGAAAAACAACAGCAAAAGCAGAGGGTGTTGTGGCCCGATTTTTGGTGGTGATAGGATAGAGTTCTCCCGAGCTCTCACATCGCGTTAGACGCCTCCCCGTCTGTAAATCCTTCACAGAAAACCCAAACGGATCAAACTCAACTGAAACCATATTATCAATAGTGAATTTTCGAACAGAAATAAGATTTTTGATGAGGTTTGGAGCATGGAGTATGTTGTTTAGGTTTTAATGGGGATTAGGAGGGTTGAGGGAGGTACTTCCATAACCATGAATTGGAATAGTGCTACCATTACCAACAATAATACCATGATTTTTGCTCAAATTAAAATACGACGTGAGAGTACCTTGATTTGTCGTCATGTGAGAGGTAGCACCGATGTCCATGTACCGATGTTCATCCGGTTGAGAGATAGAGAGAGTGTGCATTGCGGCGTCGATGTCGGTGAGCTAACATTTGATAT
>CM035174.1:85926431-86032740 GCA_020205615.1 Panax quinquefolius | reverse complement strand
AACATTCAATGTGAAGAATTTCTAAGGCTCAACTCTACGATCCGAGATATTGAAAAGCTTGCTCACCTACTCGCTTTTTAACGAACCAAAGGCTTACACAAAGAAACCGAGTAAAGAACCTTCAAAACGCAACAACAACAACCATCAATCAACTCGAAGAAGAGTACCAAGTCCTCTGGACTTGAAGAGTTAAAGAGTGAACTAGAGAAGTTCCTTGATCACGGGTTCAGAAGGAATCAGTGTGATTCGTAAGATTGTAAAAGACATCCTTAGTGAATATCCTACTTGTTGAGTAGAAGAGTGGACTAGAGCTTTGAGTGCTCAACCACTTAAAACAAACTGTGTCATCTATATCTGCTATAACTGCTATATCTGCTATAACTGCTATATTTGCCATAACTGCCTTACTCACTCATAACTCCATTGCTTGGTTAAGAAGACTAAAACAAATACTAATTCCGCTAAGTTTTAATCACTATCTAAGAACAAGTTTAAAATAGAAAAGATTTTCAAATATCTATTCAACCCCTTTCAGATAACTTGTGCCTACTAAGAACTAACAATTGGTATCGAAAGGTGTGTTCTATTTTACGTACTTACACGCTTTAGTAGATCCAAATGGCACTCTGCATCAAGCTTAATCCAGATCGGGGAGGCAAAGAAGCCACCAATGTGCAACAAGGATAAATTTGCTAACCGGAAAGTTAGAATGCAAGCTTATATGGACTCAATAGATGAAGATCTATTTGAGATCGTTTTAACGGGCCCTATATACCAACAAAGCTTGCACCAACCATCGACGAGCCAAACAAAGTACAAATCAAAGTGAAAGAAGAATGGATGTATTACGAGAAGAAAGCCGTCAACTTGACAAAAAGGCTAAGAACATCCTGCTCCAACTTCGAGGACGATCTGTTTGACAATGTTGTAAAAATCAAAAAAAACCAAGGAAGTCTGGGAAACACTGCTGATCATGCACGGAGGAACTGAAGAAGTTAGAGAGAACAAACAGTCTCTTCTAACACAGCAGTACGAGATGTTTGCTCATGTGCAAGGCGAAAATGTAACTGCCACTTATGAAAGATTCAACATTCTGCTCAACTCTCAACGAGCATATGGAAAGATCTATCCTAACAAAGATCTGACCATAAAGTTCATGAGATCTCTACCGAGTAAGTGGGATGTCAAGACCACTGCAATAAGAGAGTCAAAGAATCTTAACGAGATGACAGTTCAACAACTATATGGCAATCTCCTGACATACGAAGTGGAGTCGACCAACAACGGTCAAACCCTTTCGTAAGGAAGAAGGAAGGAAAAGGGTGTTGCTTCTCAAAGCAACTGAAAGTGTATCAAAAGTTATCACTGAGATTGAATCGACGATGATGAAGACGATGATGACGATCTTGCCATGATGGTAAGAAAACTAAGAAGGTTCATGCACAAGGCAAAGCCAAGCAAAAAAAGAAGGTCAAGAACTACAATAGCTGTGGAGCAAATAAATGATCTATGCTATAACCGCAAGAAGCATGGGCATTTCATTGCCAACCGCAACAAACCCTAAGAGAAGAACTAAAGAAGAAACAAACATGGAAAGAAGGAATACAAAGGAAACAAGAGGCCCATAAAAGAGACAAAGGCCTCGGTAGCCGGAGGATCATGGAGTGATTCAGGATAATGATTCAAATGTCGACTGGAGATAAAGAAGAACCATAAATGGCCAATCTGTGCTTAATGACCAAACATGCAAAGGACAAACAAAGCCTCAACATTCACAATGTAAATCTCGATGAGGTATTTGATTTTAACTCACCTGATGTAGATATGAATGACTTAAGAACTGCACTGCGTGGCATAACCAATGATCTACATCAATACATGGAGTGGTTCAGAGTGTTGTCCAAGGATCATTCACTTCTTCAAGAGGAGAAGAAGAAAGTTCAAGAAGAGCTTGAAACAAATGTTCTTCTAAGTAATCGATCTTCTCTCCAAGCTTGAAGCTGAGAATGAAACTTTAAAGCAGACAAACACACATCATGCACAAAGAGAGTCTATGCTAACCTTTAAAATTGAGGATCTAGAGAAGACTATCTCTGCATGGAATAAATCATCGTCATCCATGGACCGCCTCGCTCTTCTAGTCGAGAGAAGCACATTCGATGTAATGTGCTTAAGCTTTGGGGGAATCCATCTCGTAGCTAAGTGTGGAAAAGATAATGGAAACTAGCTCTAGTAATGTCTCAGGCTTTAGTAGAGGCATTGCTTTTGTTAAATCCTCACAGTTGGAAGAACCAGCTCAACCTTGTTCTACTGATTCTAGTTATACTTAGAGAAGTAAAGGATCACACGCTGGTCTGGGTTTCATAAAGGAGAAGAGTAACCCAACCTCTACCTATCAACCTCGAAGAATCGTAGAGTCAAGTAAACTAACTCTACGAATCTACTGGGAAGGTACAGTAGAGGTAAGGCTCACTCATCACTATTTATGAAACCTAAGGACACATGGAAGAAAGAGAATCAGTTCAACAGAAGGCTAACTAAGTAACCACACAAGTCCAAGTGGAGGATGAATCACACACACAGGCATGCATCATAATAGATGTGTCATATGTGATAAGTATGGTCATAAAGCTACAAAGTGTTATTATAACTCCATGCATGTGAGACCCAAGACTAGACAAGTTTGGGTTCCCAAAGGCACTAATACGTATGACCCATGCAAATATGGGTACCAAAATGAAGGTTAAAATGTTTTGACAGAAAAGAGCTCCACGACCTCAACATGGTATCTAGACAAAGGATGCTCAAGGCATATGACAGGAACAAAGCTCGCTATCTAACTATATAGAAAAGGAGGGTCCCTCACCATCTTTGGAGATAACTCGGAAGGCAAGACAAAAGGATATGGCTCACTTGGCAATGGTGCAATATCTTTTTAGCAAAGTAGCCTATGTGGAAGGACTTCAACACAACCTTCTAAGCATTAGCCAACTCTGCGACAAGGGTCATCAAGTAACATTTCTCAACAATCAATGTCAAGTCAGAGATCTGAAGACATCTGCCATAAAGCTAACCGGAACAAGAGAAGGAAATGTTTATACTATAGACCTTGGTCAACTAAGCTCGATGAAACAATATTTTTTCCGCAAAAGCATCCGAGGAAATGAGCTGGCTATGGCATAGAAGACTGTCCCACTTAAACTTCAAAAGCATGTCCAAACTGGCATCAAAGGATCTCGTAGCTGGTCTACCCAAGTTCAACTTTGTGAAGGAAAGACCATGCAATGCCTGCCAGCTTGGAAAGCAAACCAGAAGCTCATTCAAGAGCAAGACTGCCAACTCCATTGACAAACCCCCGCAGTTGCTCCACATGGATCTCTTTGGGCCAATTCCAACAACCAGTCTTGGAGGAAAAAGATACTCTCTAGTCGTAGTCGATTTACTCACACCGTATTCATATGGGTATTCTTCCTAACTTCAAAGGATGAGACAAGTCTCAATTAATCAAGATGTTCAGACCGGTGATGAACAAAAAAGGAGAGAAAATCAAGGCCATAAGGAGTGATCATGGCGAGAGAATTCGATTTTCGTAAATGGATCGGGCTTCGCACAAACAATGGCATCACTATAACTTCTCGGCCCACGAACTCCTCAACAAAATGGAGTTGTTGAAAGAAAGAAAGAACCCCGATAGAGGCTGAAGGACTCTACTAAGAAGAAATTTCATCCGCTCAATACTTCAAGCGTAAGTTATCAACACCGCATGCTACATACGTAATGATCATTAATTCACTCTACGATCAAGAAGACACCCTACTTAATCGTGGAAAGGAAGAAAGCCAAGTGTCGCTTATTTCCATGTCTTTGGTCATGCATGCTATATTCTCAACAATGTAAAGCAAGATTCGACAAAATTCCACCCAAGTCGATGAAGGGATCTTTTTCGATATGCCACAGACAGCAAAGCTTACAGAGTGTTCAACAAGAAGACACCGAGTGTCCAAGTCTCAATACATATCATCTTTGATAAAACCGACTTTGACAAAACAAAGGCCTCAAGACACTACTTAACCGAGCAAGCGTATACTACAAATGAAAGTCGTCAAGCTAAACACTACGATCAGAAAGTGCCGATAAGTGAAATCGTAGAGCGTGATAATGAGATCATAGAGATGTCCATTCAAGACAGCGAGCCTCCACTCCAAGAAAAAGAGATAGACCTTGAAGACTTAAGACAGGAAGGCATCAGAACAGATGTCCCAACGGGAACAGATGGGCAAGAGATCACACTCGTGGATCTAATCATTGGAGATCCGAGTGCAAGAGTCAAAACAAGAGTCGCTACTCGTAATGAATGCTTCTACCTAAGCTTCCGTCACAGATAGAGCCAAAGAAGATAGAAGATGCTATGGAAGACCAGTTGGATAGAAGCCATGCAGGAAGAACTCAACCAATTTGAACGAAGCAAAGTGTGGAGATTGGTACCAAGACCAAAGAGTCATCCTGTCATAGGAACCAAGTGGGTCTTCAGGAACAAAATGGATGAAGATGGGGTCATTACAAGAAACAAGGCAAGATTAGCGGCAAAGGGCTATTCTCAATAAGAAGGCATTGACTATGATGAGACATTTGCACCTGTTGCCAGACTAGAAGCTATCAGAATCTTTCTTGCCTTTGCTGCTCACATGAAATTCAAAGTCTTTCAGATGGATGTCAAGAGTGCATTCCTAAATGGAGAGCTTCAAGAAGAAGTCTACGTAGAACAACCTCTAGGTTTCATCAATCCATCTCTTTCCAATTATGTCTATAGATTAGATAAAGCTTTATATGGTCTTAAACAAGTACCTAGAGCATGGTATGAAACACTGACTTACTTCTTAATAGAAAATGGGTTCACTAGAGGTAGAGTAAATACCACATTGTTTCTTAGAAAGCATAAGGACAAAGTCTTATTAGTTCAAATATATGTTGATGATATCATTTTTGGTTCTACTGATGAAAATTTATGTAAGAGATTCTCTAAGCTAATGCAGAGCAAGTTTGAAATGAGCATGATGGGTGAGTCAATTTCTTCCTCGATCGCAAAGTGAAGCAGATCGATGAAGGAATATTCATCAACCAAGCCAAATACATCAAAGACTTATTAAAGAAGTATGGCATGGAATCGCCTCTCCCATGAAAAAAAAACTCCAATTGCTCCCCGCAACCAAGCTTCGACAAGGATGAGAATGGTAAACGTGTTGATATAACTCAATATGTAGGTATGATAGTTCTCTTTATACCTAATCGCCAAAGAGACCAGATATAATGTTTGCAACATGCATATGTGCTAGATTTCAAAGCTAACCCTAAAGAGTCACATTTGTCCGTCAGAAAGAGGATCTTCAGTATCTTAAGGGTACACCCTACTGGAAATGTGGTATACCAAGGAATCCTCTTTTGAACTAATAGATACACAGATGTCGATTTTGCAGGATGCAAAATAGATAGAAAGAGTACCAATGGCACTTGTCAATTACTAGGAACAGATTGTGTCTTGGTTCAAAGAAAAAGCAAAACTCGTGTCCACTTCAACCGCAGCAGGTTGAATACATTGTCTTTGGAAGTCATTGTGTTTCGGATCCTTTCGATGAGAAATCGCCTAAGTCGACTATGGGTTTGATTTCAAGTCTATACCTACACACTGTGATAATACAAGTGCCATAGCAATAACTCATAATCCTGTTATGCATTCTAGAACCAAGCATATAGAGATAAGGTATCACTTCATTAGGGATCATGTGCAAAATGGAACTATTTCTTTACAATATATCCCTACTGAAAATCAACTTGTTGATATTTTTACTAAACCATTAGATGAATCTAGATTTAACAAGTTAATAAGTGAGCTAGGCATGCTAAATCTTCAACCTTGAATCTATGCTCTAGATTGTGCTAACCATGACAGATATAAAGGCTGCACTCAAAATCGTAGACATGATAAAGGAAAGATCACGATCGTAGAGCTGAACAGTCAACTACCTCAACGATCGCAGCAAGGACTCAACTTTCATAAGTGCAGACTCGACGATGACCAAAAGCCCTTTCAACAAACAAAGTGAATCCTGTGATGACAAGCTTTATAACAAAGCAATCTCTCCAAGAGGTGCCTCAGGGACAAACCTAACCCTTGAAACACACCAAGAGACTCGACGATCGTAGGATAGACTCGACGATCGTAGGACAGACTTAACGATCGTAGGACAGACTCTACGAATGCTGATTAGACTCAACAACTGCCAGACAGACTCGACGATCGTAGGATAGACTCTACAAATGGAGAACTGACTCAACAATCAGAAGACTATCTCTACGATCGTAGTCATCCTGAGGACATCTCAGCACTAAAGACTCAAAGGGCAAATTAGTACATTTCTAAACAGTCAAAATCATAGAGCCAAGAAAAATGCAACACCTGTCCCACTAAGTCAAAAAGAGAGAGGGAAGCTACAAGTACAAATTGGAACCGTAATTTTGAAATCAAGTTCAAAAGATTATCTCTCATCTCTCTCTCTCTCTCTCAAAGCAAAACCCTAACTCGCATAAAAGCTCAAAGAAGATCTCTTCTCAACTAAAGAATCAATGGATGCTTCTAATGTGATTTGGCTAAAGACTCTGTTTTGACGAATTCAAAACCGCTCCACCAAAGTTTCACAAGATCTTAGCCTTACTAAAGAAAGCGTGTCTCAAGAGGCGCCAAAGACCGATACACTCATCTATCCTAAATTGGTGAAGGAGTTCTACAAAATGGAGTGTATGAAAAACAACACCATCACCACACGAAGTTAGAGGAGTTGAAATAAATCTAGGGAATAAGACGCTAATCTGCCCTAGGTTTCAAGAATGTGGGCATCCATTTTTAAATAGCATAAGATTTCAAGAGGGATCAAGAATATGCATCACAAGAAGAAACCCTCTCGTGAAAGGCTACAAAAAGAAGGAGTTCCCTCAGAGGTATGAATTTTTGGTCGACATTATTGGGAAATGCATCCGCTAAAAGAGCTCGTGTCATGACTCAAGAATGAGGCTCAAACTTAAGCTCATGACAATGCCTATAAGATATGGAACTCAACTCAACTATAACAGATTGCTCGAATGGATCGGCAAGTGGATCAGAAGTTTCAAGAAATCAAAGAGCACCCCAAAGATGTCAGATGGGAGGTTCATTAGCATCATTCTCGCAATCTGCATTGGGTGACAAAATTGGGGATAATGAAGGAGAAGCCATCAACCCAAACCGAAGAATGACACAGCAGTTGTTCAAAAACTGGGAAAGGAACCCTGCTGAGTTCGTTCGAATGATGACAGAGTCAAGTGGGAGATCTGAGGAACAAAAGAAAGTAGGCTTTCAAGGAGGAATGTCTGTCTGTCGAGAAGAAGAAGAAGAAGAAGGAGAAGAGATAAGGAGAACCCTCTACCTTGCCGAAAAAAAAGCAAGGGCAAAAGGAAGCTGAGAGCAAGACAAGTTGAAGAGCCTCAAGGATCAACAACTAACATTCCTGCAGAGTCCTCTGACATAGAGACTCTAAGGAGGCTAAGGAAGATGCAACAGCAAGAAGAAGCTGAAGAAGATCAAGCCACCATTTCACAAATCGTAAAGAAGAACAAGATCGATCATAAGTCCAAAAGACCAACAAGTGTCTTCGATCGTAGAGACTTCATTTTCTTCAAAAACAAAGCCAAGTGTGGCAAAATGGAGGAAGTCGCGTCAAGGAAAGTGGCCGATCAACGAGGCAAAACAAAGACTCAAGAGAGTCCATAAGTGGTGACTAAAACCAAAGAAAGCAAAAGAGAAGCGTTGGTCAAGAAGTATATTCTTGAGAATGAGAAAGTACTGAAGAAGGAAGCCAAGAGCATGGCTGCAAAAGTAGAACTGCCCCAAGCAACCGAAGAGGAAAATGCTCCAGTTGAGGGGGAGAACTCTAAAATTCTCATGATTGAGTATACACCATTGAGGGGAGAAGTTCATCGATGAAGAAGAGGTTCTAGCCGAAAGGGACTTTCCGAACATAGAAGAAGATGTACCAAATTTGAGGGGAGTTTCTAAACCTCCAAGAAGATGATCATATTGAGGGGAGCCTCACAATATCCCAATAGTCAAAAAAAGAGGTCCTTATTCAAGATGAAGATGAACCAATGCCAAACATTCCGAGGCCATTGAGATAATGGAATCCTCAAATGGAGATAGTGAAGAGGAAGAAGATGATGATGACCTAAAATCATTTATGAGGGCAAGGATGGATATAGAAGCTATCTTTACAATCGATATTCTCTTACTTTACCCATGATGGCATACCATCGAGCTCAAATTTCAAATCATGGGACCACATGTTTCGAGCTTCAAGGAATATCCAAGAATCACAGCTTTCGCTCACGGATTTCCGTGGGAAGTCATCTTCGCCAAAAAGTCGACATGCACCATTCTCATCAAATGCCAAACCCGAGGTATTGACTATCCCTATAAGCTTTTAGAGTTAATCACCGCCATCATCTTCGTTTAGCCAATTCTATGAATTTCCTAAATGGTCGGAAGTGATTCTTAACCCATTAAATCGGTTTCCATTTGCGTAATCCCAAAATTTCAGAATCGAAGAACCGTAAGAAATCAACCTTACCCTGATCCCTCAAATAACTAACTCTACGATTCCAGACTCAAGCCAAATCGTAGAGTCAAACATTGAAATCGTAGAGTCACCAATCCCAAATGTCCAAACCCAAGCTCCTCCAACTGATATACCATCCTCCTCATCGCACGACTATTTCAGTCTTGATCTTGCTTTGTACAACTTGCAAGCTCAATCACCACCAAGAACCCCTCAAATGGACAATCCTCAATCAACTGATACTTTCCCCAGCCTGCCCACCAAGGATGATCTGAAAGAAACTTCTGAGCAAATGATCAAGTCCATCGAAGCAAGCCTGGAATCTCACTCTGACCTTCTGAACATCCGACTGAATCAAATGATACAAGCTGCAAACAAATTCCCTAGTACAATGAATACTGAGCTCACTACAAAGCTAAGGGAAATTATCAAAGAAATCTTGAGAGTATATCGAGGCAGAGATGAGATCCATTTCCAGGTTGCTGCCAAAACAAAGAGAGGCTATGCTTGAGATACAGAAAAACCAAGATCGTCAACATCAAATTATGCTGAACAATATTCTCAACCTGAAAGCTTCTGTTTATGACTTCCAGAAATCTTATGCTAATCAGGAGAAGCATAATGATACGATTCTTACAGTCCTCCAAAATAAAGAAGCTAGAGCTGAAAAACAGATCAAGGAGAATAGGGAGGACATTGTTCAAACTCAAAGCCAACTCAACGAGCTTGTCCAAGGAGTAAATAGGCTGTCTGCCGATATTTGAACCCTTGATGCTGACATAAAGGTGGAGAATAAGAAAGGGAAAGGAGTTCAAGGAAGCCAAGGCAGAGGTAGAGGAGGTCATGCAATTCAAGAAAGGGGAAGCCCTCCTGCAAGACCATCACATCATCAGACTCAACGATCCGGGTCAGCAGTAATCAGATCGCCTATTCCTCCGAGTCATCAGAGCCAACTCCTAGCTCGCAAGACGCGTGACTCATCAGACGATCCGAATGCCAACTAGAGATCCCGCATGATTGCGCAAGAAACATGAAGAGAATCCATTCTAAGTCTAAGTGAGATTTGGAAGAGTTAGCAAGAAATGAGGAAGCTCAAAGGAAGAGAAGGGCTGAGGAGTATGCAAATCCATCTCCACACAAGAGACCAAGAAAACAGTAGATAAGTTAAGAGTTTAATGTTTTATTGATGTAATGCTATATTGTAATATCTTCCGATCATCAATAAATTCATACTTATTCTCTAGAAATTTTAGTTGCGCCGCCACCAAATACTAAGTCATGTTTAAATTCTCAAATGCATCTAGTCACTAATAATCATGACAACAAATCTCCTTGGTTATGTCAACATCAAATAGGGGGAGATTGTTGGGAGAATGCATATTATGATTTGATGTTTTAATGCATGTGTTCATGATTATTTGTAAGGTCCTTTAAAGAATATATGTACAAGGACTTAGTGATAGATCAAACTTGTTAGGTTGATCCAAGCTTTCAACGTATATCATTACGTTTCTAGAATGTATAGATAGAAAGATCAAAAACAGTTAGAGTTGATCTTGAGATGTAATAGATTAGTCTTCAAGAAATCGTAGTGCATCAATCTGATCAACATTCGTAAGTCAAGGCGCGTAAAACGAGAGCTCAAGATCGTAGTGTGCTCGCCGCTGAAAGGGACTCTTCGAAATCGTAAAGTGGTCCCAACGCTCACCAAACTAACTCCACGATCGTAGTGTCTGTCAAGGAAACGTGAAGTTTATAAGTCAACAATCGTAGTGTGCTCTCGGGAACGTAGAGTCAATAACCCGAGCATGAGAAGATCGTAGTGCATGAAAGTTTAAGAGAAATCGTAGTGTTCTCGACTGATAGCATCGTAGTATGCAAGTCAAAGCCACTACGATCTTAACCGTAGAACATCACGATCCAATCATAGAGCATCATCTGTCTCATGTCAGAAAATGTTAAGCCTCATTAGTTGTTAATTCGACATACGAGGAATGGATCCCAGATGCTGCAGTGCTCATCAGTCCCAGAATATATGAAATATCCTTAGTATGCAACAAAGAAGCGTATTAAAGAAGCTAAGGATAGTACTATGGATAAGAGGGACAAAACACCTTTTCAGGTGGTAGGTGAGAAAGCGACCTGCAAAGTGTCAATGAGCCGTAATCATGAGTAATTCATAAATGTGCGTAAATGTCTCCATCGCAGAGACGTAAAGTTCAAGCATTTAATGCCACAACGGATGGATCCATCGGATAGTTTTCAACATCACATATATACAGATCGCATGATGAGAGAGAAAAAACTAAGCAAGCAATCAAACATTCAACGTGAAGAATTCTAAGGCTCAACTCTACGATCCGAGATATTGAAAAGCTTGCTTCGCCTACTCGGGCTTAACGAACCAAAGGCTTACACAAAGAAACCGAGTAAGCAACCTTCGTAACACAACAATAACAACCATCAATCAATCGAAGAAGAGTACCAAGTCTGGCTGGACATGAAGAGTTCAGAGTGAATCAGAAGAAAGCCAAGTCTCTTTGGACTTGAAGAGTTCAAGAGTGAACTAGAGAAGTTCTTAGATCTGGCCTGGTCTAGAAGGAATCTGTGTGATTCGTAAGATTGTAAAAGACATCCTTAGTGGATATCCTACTCGTTGAGTAGTAAGAGTGGACTAGAGCTTTGAGCTACTCAACCACTTAAAACAATCTATGTCATCTATATCTCATATAATCGCTATATCTCGCTATAACCGCCTTTACTCGCTTCATAACTCCATTGCTTGGTTAAGAAGATTAAAACAAATACTAATTCCGCTAAGTTTTAATCACTATCTAAGAACAAGTTTAAAATAGAAAAGATTTTCAAATATCTATTCAACCCCCCTTCTAGATAACTTGTGCCTACTAAGAACTAACAGAATCATTTAGAACTGATTATTTTCTTGTTATAGTGGATATTGCTCTTAGTGAATTGAAGAGTAGGTTTGAACAATTGCATTATTTTGAATCAATTTTTGGGTTCTTATTTGATGCTGCAAAGTTGACTTCGTTTGATGATAATGAATTGAAAAGTTCTTGTGTGAATCTTGAAAATGCTTTAAATCATGGTGATGTTTCTGATGTTGATGCAAGAGACTTATTTTCAGAATTACAGGTGTTGCAAGTTATGTTACCAAAAGAAGCATATGAAATAGATAAACCATGGACATCGATTAAAATTCTTGAGTTTGTAAAGTGTGTGGATATGTTTCCTAATGTAATGGTTGCTTATAGGGTATTATTTGACTATACCTGTGATTGTGGCATCTGCTGAAAGAAGTTTTTCTAAATTAAAATTATTGAAATCTTACTTGCGGACTACCATGACTCAAGATAGGCTAAATGGATTAGCGATATTATGCATTGAAAAGGATATGTTAGAAAACTTTAAATATGATAGTATAATTGATGATTTTGCATCTAAAAGTGCAACAAGAAGACATTTTAAATGATGTTTTGGGGTTCAGAATTCATTATTTTTTTTGTAGGTACATGTGATGACTCTTTGCTTCGATTAATTGTGGAGGATGAAAAGAAGATTGATCAAATCAAGAAATGCTTAAGGAGATTCGAGAGGAAGCATGTAGACTCAAATATGTAAGTTTCATTTTTTAATGCAATGATTACAATCCGGGGTACTCTTTTTCCTTCGTTTGGGATTTTGTTACATTGGGTTTTTCCCAAAAAAGGTTTTAATGAGGCCCCAAATTGTTTTTCCTTATCTTTTGTAAATTCTTATAATTTTAATAAAATTAATTAGTTGATAATTTATTTATTTTTTTTGTTTAATTTGTATAAAGGGGCACACTTGAGAAAATTCGCCCTGGGCCTTAAAAAACTCAGGACCGGCTCTGCCAATGCTCGCTCTACATGGGTAACTCTAAAAAACCTAAGAAAATGAGACATTGCACAAGTCAGGAATCAAAATTGTAAAAAAATGGAAAAATGAAAGAAAAAGGAAAAAATGAGCTTGCTTGATTTTCATGGTAAAAATTCCTACTAATAGTTACATTATATACACAATGCATGCATCACATGAAATTGATTTAATAAAGGATGGTGTCTAGAATAAAGATTGAATATTTTTGATAAGGTAAAAGTGTGATTTTGAATTTAATCTTGCTTATGTATAATGCCTATAGATATTTAGAAGCTTTCTTTCAATTTCATAATTTGTTGAATCCAAAATTATTTTTGAATTTTGTGGGTATATTCACTGCAAACCCTCACGAGACACAACTCGTCCACTTGGGGTAACCTTGGGGTTTAAAGGCTTGTTGCACATGCTAAGTGCAATCGTGTTTGCTACGAAAATGGGGTAGTGTAATTTTTGTTTTATTTTTATTTTTATTTTACTCGAGGACGAGCAAAAGCTATGTATGGAGGTATTTGATAGACACGTAATTCATACATTTTATTATCCCTAATTTTGTCCTTTTAATTATATTAGTTTATTAAATTAATATGTTTTATTTTATTTTGTAGGATTTAATATTTGTTGCAATAAAGTCAAAATCTTGGTGATCAAGCGATATTTAATGCTCTTATTCATGTAAGGAATATCCAAGAAGAATCCTACAAGGAGAAGGAAAGAGGTGGAACAATCTTGGTGTGCAAGTCAAATCCAACAAGAGAAAGGAAAGTCAATCTAAAAGATCCCTTTATCTAGAAGATCTTTTTGGGAAGTTGATTACCACTAGGAAATTAAAACCTACATGGAAAGGGAACAAAAGTGTCCAAATTCAATGAATCTAAATTAGGGTTCAAAGTTATTTTCCCTATAAATATGTCTCTTGTTTTAGAGAAGGAGGTATTAGGTATTGTGTTAGTTTATGTTAGGAGTAGATGTAAATTAAATTACGTCTTCATTGTACATTCGTTGGATGATCGTTAATTAAAGAGTGTTTTCTTATTTATTTTTAATCTTCTTCTTTTCTTTATTTTAATTAGTTTAATTATTTTCCATGTCTAGCTAAATTCTTTCATCTAGGATGAAGATGAAATTAAATAATTATTCGTGATAATATTTTTCATCTCTTCTATTATTTATGCTTTTATGTTTAATTGATTTCGTTTTCATGTTTCGTTATTGAAATACTTGGGTTTTAGGGTCATTTTGTTCTCTTTTCTTCATTTGTATACATTGAGGACATTGCATGATTTAAGTATTGGGGGAGTTTGTTTGTATTAGATATTTTTTTCTTTTTACAAAAAAAATTAAAACACAAAAAAATTTAAAATTTAAAAATTTTCTTTGACTTTTTAAGAATTGAATTAATTCTAATAAGTGTTTGTGGAGCAAAACTCATGAATGAGATTGAAAGATTTAGAACTCTTAAATTTTTGATAAGATACGAAATCTTAGTTCAAAACACCATCTGGATTTAAAATTGATATCACAAGTAGTTTTGCACTTCACGTTTGCACTAATTCTTAGTTGTGGGGTATAAACCATGATTCAAGTAATTTTAAAAAGAGAAAAAGAAAAAAAAAGAATGAAAAATTAAGAAAAGTTGAAAAAAAGAGAAAAGGAATAAATAAGTGCTTCAATGTCCATTAAACGAAATAAATGGGTATCCAAGCTTCGGGAATCATCGATATTCACGCTGAAAAGTGTGTTGGATAAAAGCAACTTGACTAGTCTAATTTTGTGACTTTTGTTACTCGAGTTAGTAAATCCTTAGGGGTGTCTTTACACCAAGTGCCCTAAAGCCATCCGGTTTGGGAGTCATTGGTCCAATGCTCGCTCAATATGGGTAACTCTAAAAAACCTAAGAAAATGAGACATTGCACAAGTCAGGAATCAAAATTGTAAAAAAATGGAAAAAAGAAAGAAAAATGAAAAAATGAGCTTGCTTGATTTTCATGGTAAAAATTCCTACTAATAGTTACATCATATACACAATGCATGCATCACATGAAATTGATTTAATAAAGGATGGTGTCTAGAATAAAGATTGAGTATATTTGATAAGGTAAAAGTGTGATTTTGAATTTAATCTTGCTTATGTATAATGGCTATAGATATTTAGAAGCTTTCTTTCAATTTCATAATTTGTTGAATCCAAAATTATTTTTGAATTTTGTGGGTATATTCACTGCAAACCCTCACGAGACACAACTCGTCCACTTGGGTTAACCTTGGGGTTTAAAGGCTTGTTGCACATGCTAAGTGCAATCGTGTTTCCTACGAAAATAGGGTAGTGTAATTTTTATTTTATTTTTATTTTTATTTTACTCGAGGACGAGTAAAAGCTATGTATGGAGGTATTTGATAGACACGTAATTCATACATTTTATTATCCCTAATTTTGTCCTTTTAATTATATTAGTTTATTAAATTAATATGTTTTATTTTATTTTGTAGGATTTAATATTTGTTGCAATAAAGTCAAAATCTTGGTTATCAAGCGATATTTAATGCTCTTATTCATGTAAGGAATATCGAAGAAGAATCATATAAGGAGAAGGAAAGAGGTGGAACAATCTTGGTGTGCAAGTCAAATCCAACAAGAGAAAGGAAAGTCAATCTAAAAGATCCCTTTATCTAAAAAATCTTTTTCGGTAGTTGATTACCACTAGGAAATTGAAACCTACATGAAAAGGGAACAAAAGTGTCCAAATTCAATGAATCTAAATTAGGGTTCAAAGTTATTTTCCCTATAAATATGTCTCTTGTTTTAGAGAAGAAGGTATTAGGTATTGTGTTAGTTTATGTTAGGTGTAGATGTAAATTAAATTACGTCTTCATTGTACGTTCGTTGGATGATCGTTAATTAAAGAGTGTTTTCTTATTTATTTTTAATCTTCTTCTTTTCTTTATTTTAATTAGTTTAATTATTTTCCATGTCTAGCTAAATTCTTTCATCTAGGATGAAGATGAAATTAAATAATTATTCATGATAATATTTTTCATCTCTTCTATTATTTATGCTTTTATGTTTAATTGATTTCGTTTTCATGTTTCGTTATTGAAATACTTGGGTTTTAGGGTCTTTTTGTTCTCTTTTCTTCATTTGTATACATTGAGGACAATGCATGATTTAAGTATTGGGGGAGTTTATTTGTATTAGATTTTTTTTCTTTTTACAAAAAAAATTAAAACACAAAAAAATTTAAAATTTAAAAATTTTCTTTGACTTTTTAAGAATTGAATTAATTCTAATAAGTGTTTGTGGAGCAAAACTCATGAATGAGATTTAAAGATTTAGAACTCTTAAATTTTTGATAAGATACGAAATCTTAGTTCAAAACACCATCTGGATTTAAAATTGATATCACAAGCAGTTTTGCACTTCACGTTTGCACTAATTCTTAGTTGTGGGGTATAAACCATGATTCGAGTAATTTTAAAAAGAAAAAAGAAAAAAAAAGAATGAAAAATTAAGAAAAGTTGAAAAAAAAGAGAAAAGGAATAAATAAGTGCTTCAATGTCCATTAAACGAAATAAATGGGTATCCAAGCTTCGGGAATCATCGATATTCACGCTGAAAAGTGTGATGGATAAAAGCAACTTGACTAGTCTAATTTTGTGACTTTTGTTACTCGAGTTAGTAAATCCTTAGGGGTGTCTTTACACCAAGTGCCCTAAAGCCATCCGGTTTGCGAGTCATTGGTCCAACGCTCGCTCAACATGGGTAACTCTAAAAAACCTAAGAAAATGAGACATTGCACAAGTCAGGAATCAAAATTGTAAAAAAATGGAAAAAAGAAAGAAAAAGGAAAAAAATGAGCTTGCTTGATTTTCATGGTAAAAATTCCTACTAATAGTTACATCATATACACAATGCATGCATCACATGAAATTGATTTAATAAAGGATGGTGTCTAGAATAAAGATTGAGTATTTTTGATAAGGTAAAAGTGTGATTTTGAATTTAATCTTGCTTATGTATAATGCCTATAGATATTTAGAAGCTTTCTTTCAATTTCATAATTTGTTGAATCCAAAATTATTTTTGAATTTTGTGGGTATATTCACTGCAAACCCTCACGAGACACAACTCGTCCACTTGGGTTAACCTTGGGGTTTAAAGGCTTGTTGCACATGCTAAGTGCAATCGTGTTTCCTACGAAAATAGGGTAGTGTAATTTTTGTTTTATTTTTATATTTATTTTACTCGAGGACGAGTAAAAGCTATGTATGGAGGTATTTGATAGACACGTAATTCATACATTTTATTATCCCTAATTTTGTCCTTTTAATTATATTAGTTTATTAAATTAATATGTTTTATTTTATTTTGTAGGATTTAATATTTGTTGCAATAAAGTCAAAATCTTGGTGATCAAGCGATATTTAATGCTCTTATTCATGTAAGGAATATCCAAGAAGAATCCTACAAGGAGAAGGAAAGAGGTGGAACAATCTTAGTGTGCAAGTCAAATCTAACAAGAGAAAGGAAAGTCAATCTAAAAGATTCCTTTATCTAGAAGATCTTTTTGGGAAGTTGATTACCACTAGGAAATTGAAACCTAAATGGAAAGGAACAAAATTGTTCAAATTCAATGAATCTAAATTAGGGTTCAAAGTTATTTTCCTATAAATATGTCTCTTGTTTTAGAGAAGAAGGTATTAGGTATTGTGTTAGTTTATGTTAGGAGTAGATGTAGATTAAATTACGTCTTCATCAGACGCTTAGTTGGATGATCGTTAATTAAAGATTGTTTTCTTATTTATTTTAATCTTCTTCTTTTCTTTATTTTAATTAGTTTAATTATTTTCCATGTCTAGCTAAATTCTTTCATCTAGGATGAAGATGAAATTAAATAATTATTCGTGATAATATTTTTCATCTCTTCTATTATTTATGCTTTTATGTTTAATTGATTTCGTTTTCATGCTTTGTTATTGAAATACCTGGGTTTTAGGGTCTTTTTGTTCTCTTTTCTTCATTTGTATACATTGAGGACAATGCATGATTTAAGTATTGGGGGAGTTTGTTTGTATTAGATTTTTTTTTCTTTTTACGAAAAAAAAAAATTTTAAATTTAAAAATTTTGTTTGACTGTTTAAGAATTGAATTAATTCTAATAAGTGTTTGTGGAACAAAACTCATGAATGAGATTGAAAGATTTAGAACTCTTGAATTTTTTATAAGATACGAAATTTTAGTTCAAAACACCATCTGGATTTAAAATTGATATCACAAGTAGTTTTGCACTTCACGTTTGCACTAATTCTTAGTTGTGGGGTATAAACCATGATTCGAGTAATTTTAAAAAAAAGAAAAGAAAAAAAAAGAATGAAAAATTAAGAAAAGTTGAAAAAAAAATGAGAAAAGGAATAAATAACTGCTTCAATGTCCATTAAACAAAATAAATGGGTATCCAAGCTTCGGGAATCATCGATATTCACCACTACACCAAAAATGGCCTATGCGAAGGAAATTTTGTGAAGAAATTCTTTACATGAGGAGTTGTTTAGCGAAGGAACAGTGAAGGAAAAAAGTATAGTGACAATATAGTTATTAGCGAAAGAAACATCCTTCACAATTTATATTTTTTTCCTCGCAAAATTGGGGCGATAGAAAGATTTTTGGAGCCAATTTATGATGAAAATTTGCGAGGAAAAAATCTATTTAGTGAAGGAATTATTACTCACTATATATCATTATTCGGAAGTTTTTGTGAGGGATAAAATTGGTCATTATCTTGTTCTAAATATTTTTTTTGAATTAATTGTGGTGAATATAAATACCTTAAATTTTTTACGATAGTAAATTTAATTTTAATAACACTTTTAAGTAACTTACAATATCAACTATTTATTATAATAAACTATAAAGTAAATAACTTTACACTATGTTAAACTTTAAAATTTCTTCATAAAAGTTTATCTTTATAATCATAATTAAATAAAGTTAAAGTAAAATAAAAATAAAATAAAATAATTCAAAAGATTTTAAATTTTATTTTAAGTATATAATATTAATCCAAAAAAGTCTTTTGGAAATTAATTTAAAGTAATTTTATTTTTTGATATTATATTTAATATTCAGTTAAATAACAATTTGGGAGGGCTTTAATTAAGAAAGAGTTTTATTTAATTTTATCAAAAAAAACATAACTTTATTTATTTGAAGTACACTGCTGTGCGTGACTCGTACGAGAAAGGGAAGCAAGCTAGATAGGGAAACAAGCCAGATCACGGTTTGGCTCAATCTTTTGTCAAAATTGAAGTTTCAACAAGATAGATGCTAGGTCTCTACCATTTTGGTTTCCCCTCTCTTCCTTAGCCATAGTTTAGGCGGGAGAAATAAAAAATTAGTGTCATATTTTGCTGCAATTAGCGAGATCGAGATTTGATTGAGTGAATAATGTTTCGTACGAGTAAAGGGATTATCATTAATCCCAAAATTTTACCCCAAACTTCATCTTTGCATTTTCAAATCTGCACTTTCTGTCCCAATTATAAAAGCCCTAACTGCGAAGACCAAAGACCCAATTTGTTCGAAGGTATTTTTTCCAACAACTTTGTTCATCCGTATTCTATTAGTTGCTGTAATGATTCATATATATAGATATGTATGTTTTTGTGTATTTGTTTGTGTAAGAGACGATATTCTTATACTTTTTAATGTCTTCGGCTTCGGTGAAGGCTGCTGCGGCGGAGAATTCCTGTTTCTGGAATGTCGATCCGTGAGACTCTAAACAGGAGCCGCCGAAGCTGCTCTCTATGCATTGAACAAGAGCGATGTTGCAGGGAAGCGAATCAAGCTTGAACCTAGCCTTCCTGGTGGTACTATACGGTGAGATTGTTCAAGAACAATTCTTGTTGTTGTCAAGATCGCTGTTCCTCACTCTTGCTTTGGCCCTCATCTGAATGAAATAAGATTTAAGATGCCTGAAGTCTAGTTCCAGATTATATAGGAGTTTTTGTACATTTGGGAATGCTAAATTATTTCAGATGCTAACTTAGGCTTCTACATCCCATTTCCTGCTATATAACTTGTATTACATTAGTAACTTCTCAACTATAATTGTGATGTTACTTTCTAGGCCTATGTATTAGGAGCAATGCTGTCATTTTCCATTGCTCATATCTCTATGTGTCTCATCTCCATCGCCTATTTGACTTCCTCGTCTAATTTGGTACCATACTAACCAATTTCCCTTTAATTTTCCTTATCAGATCTTATTTCATCTTCAATCTCTCTTTACTTTATGAAATTCGAGACCGACATAAAATCTCATGCTGATTTATATACCAAACTATTTATTTTGTTTTGTTTTTGTGCTTGGTTGAATTTGAATTGATGATTACTAATGTGTACATGTAATGCTCTACTGTCCTTTTGATTTCACTTTTTGGACTAGTCAGAGGCTTATCATCCCTAACTAGTTGCTTCGATCAAGCAAAGAATGTTCCTTTCCCTGAAAAATATATTTAGCCGGGTTCTGGATTTTACACTGTTGGATTTTTCATGTTTAATAGTTCTTGTGATAAACAGACAATAGTGCTGCTTTATGATGCAACTGGGGTTATGGATTCATACTATGATGGATCAATTCATGTTATGTGCTTATAGGAGACCATTATGTACCTTTTCTTGGATTCTTTTGACCTTTCTTTGTATACAGGAAAATAAAAATGGTATACAACTTTGTAAGTATATTGGAAATTGTATTTTTTTGGAGTTTAATCATTCCGTCTTTTTATTTATTACTACAGTTTATCAGCATGAGTTTAGATAACTATACCATTTATGCTGAAAGGATTTGTGCTTCATTTACTTGCATATTATTTTTATCATATGCAATTGGTTATAAAGAACTGCCAAGTTGCAATGTAAAACCAAAATTTTTAATGCATATTAATGTAGTAATAGAGACTATTAAAATGCATAAGGTAACATAGGAAACTTTTAGATCTATATCTTGTTGTTAAAGATAAGAAATCACATAACAGAAAATCCTGGAAGAATTTTATTTGGAACCTTTTTCCTATATATATAATATCATCCCATGTCGTCCAATGCACCTAAAAGTGGTTTATAATGTGTATAGTTGACGTGTTTTGGATAAAATATTTATTCTATGTAGAGTAGTGTTATCTGTCACATTATTTTTTCAGAATTTTCTTCATCACTGATCTCTTCTGTGGCTATCACTTACTTTTCCAGGACCTCAATCACTTCCTTTTCTTGCCGACTCAATAAACACACCTCTGGTGTCAACGTGCTAATGAGGCGACAGCAAATGGGACACTAGCATTTCTGCATCGACGGCTTGTAGTTCGAGCGCAAAATGCAATCACCTGAGAATGAAAAATAAACAAAGAAGGTAAAATTTACAATCTTTCGCAAAATAATATTTCAATATTAGTATGGAAATCTCTCTACATTTTAATTCCCAGATATGCACTATAGATTTGATCCTTTGCCACTACTTTCCGTCAACTGAAAGTGATCTTACGGAGAGAAGTATCTCTTGAAAGTTATTGACAAATATTAATGTCTAAAGTAAAAGCTAATAATCAGTTTAGTTCTTTGCAACCCACAGGAGTTTGTCTTAGGTTGCTGCTTGAATGCAAGGACATCCCCATTTTAGGTGTTTGCCTTGGACACCAGGTACCTCCAAACCTTTTTCTGTACAATGTTGGTATCTTTCATCTGATTAATTAGTAGCAACTTAATATCTTTGTCTGATAAGTAACTAGCTATTCCGTATTTAGGTCCCTATGTAGACACGATTCCCTTTTATCCAATTTTGTATGTTCTTTTTAGTGGCTATTATAGTTTTCTATAAGCTCATGAAACACCTTAATAGTAAAAGGAAAAAAGAAAAACGTTCATCTTCCATTCTTTAGGTGGTTGAGATGAGAAAATCTTGGTATCTATCCCGCTGTTGATCCACTTGATTCTACATCTCGTATGCTTTCCCCTCATATTTTAGGAGAAGAACATTACAATCATCGCTCGTGGTGTATGAAAGTCTTTGAACTACAAAAATCTGCAGGATATTATTGCTATTTTGGGGATGGATGAGCTCGATTGAAGATGACAAGTCGATCGTATTGCTCGTGCTCGCAAAATTCAAAGGTTCTTGAGCCACCTTTCCATATTTGCGAAGTTTTTCTTGGTGCCCTGGAAAATATGTAGATTTGAAGGAAAGCATTACCGCCTTCCGTGTAATTATTGTGGGTTGAAACGGTTTGGTTCATTCGCCTCAGATGAACATCTAGAAAAAGCTATCTATTTCTCATTATTTACATTAGTTCCACAAAGATGTCACATGTGTGATTTAAAGAGGTTAAAATTTTAATTGACAATTATATATCTATCATAACACTCGCAATCAAGTTGCTTACGGTAAAATAGTAACCATTCGAATTTGGAATCTTGATGATGGTCATAAATCAAACAAGAATATTTCAATCTCATTGAGTGGCTATGCACTACTATTGGTTTCATTGTCATTTTGAACTTTGTTTTGAATAAACCATATTATGAGATCAAGTAGAAAAGATATACGTGAAATTAATATTGCAACCCCACTCAAAATATATTACTAATTTACTATCATGGACCTCTCGATAATGTTCTTTTAAGTGTACTTACACATGTTGCTCGATATTTACAAAAACCTTTAAATTAAGTAATATTGGTTATACCCTCTCTCAGTAGTTGTTCTTTGTTGTTCAACCTCATCTAATATGTGATGAAATGGTGCATTATTTCTTTTAGATTTTTTTTGGGTTTAGATCCTTTTTTTAATCAAGTATAAAATGTACAACTATATTGATTGGCATTATTCACGATGCTAATACATTTATGCCTTCTTTGGTTTGTCTTTCAACAGGGAGTCTTGGATGGGAAATACGATGACCTTTCGTGATGATCCTTTTATATGGTTGGAGGAATTAAAGAGGTTATTGCCAAGGAAGAGAAGATTGCCAAGGAAAATGCTTAGACAAATCATGTTCTCGGACTTTTATTACCCTTTCTCTTGATAATTTTGAAAATTAATAATTTTGTTCATGTTGGAATTTTTGCTTCTGCATTATCTTGTTGCAAGATTGTGATAGAGAAACAGAGTCTAGTGCCACCCTTAGAAAGCCCTCTTCTGTTTTACTGTCACATAATAAGGTGGACATGTATATTTTTATTAGTGTGTTACTTTTTGAATATTGGACGATGTATTTATAAAATCTCTTCCCTGCAAGTAATAAAGAAATAAGCACGAGGGGGAGCCCTGCCCTCAGTATGTTGTATCAGAGAGGTATTTCATTTGATTCTGTTGTGTACTTTGGAGGACCGATAGATTAGTAGGTTGTAGGCTCGGTTAGATACATAACTTGCTGCAAGACAATTCTGCGTAATATTTATTATAGCAATTACTAAAAATAATAGTAATAATAATAAATATGAAATCATTGATTTAAAAATTAATTATAATTTTCAATGAATTTTGATTATTTAGCAATTAATTTTTTATTTACAAATTTATAATTTGTGAAGGAATTTTTCTCACTAATTTGGAAAAAGATTCTCAATTTATAGTTAGAGAAGGAAAATATTCTCTCGTTAAATAAATTTGTTCTTCACAATATATTATTTGTGAGGGAATCAAGTTATTCACTAATTTCAAATAGTCCTTCTTAAAATATTATTAGTGAAGAAAACCAACCTTTCACTAAATAACAATATTCCATTACTAAATACAATTTGTGAAGGAATAAGTTATTCACAATATATCCTTCATAAAAAAATATTTAGTTACTACTTAGCGAAGGATACCCAATTGCGAGGAGGTCTAATGCGAGCACTCGTGTGAAGGAAATATTTCTTCGCAATAAATCACTTGTGAGAGATATATGGTCTCTAGTGAAGGATTTGTCCTTCACTAGAGGCCATTTTTGGTGTAGTGCACGCTGAAAAGTGTGATGGATAAAAGCAACTTGACTAGTCTAATTTTGTGGCTTTTGTTACTCGAGTTAGTAAATCCTTAGGGGTGTCTTTACTCCAAGTGCCATAAAGCCATCCGGTTTGGGAGTCATTGGTCCAACACTCGCTCTACATGGGTAACTCTAAAAAACCTAAGAAAATGAGACATTGCACAAGTCAGGAATCAAAATTGTAAAACAATGAAAAAAAAAAGAAAAAGGAAAAAAATGAGCTTGCTTGATTTTCATGGTAAAAATTCCTACTAATAGTTACATCATATACACAATGCATGCATCACATGAAATTGATTTAATAAAGGATGGTGTCTAGAATAAAGATTGAGTATTTTTGATAAGGTAAAAGTGTGATTTTGAATTTAATCTTGCTTATGTATAATGCTTATAGATATTTAGAAGCTTTCTTTCAATTTCATAATTTGTTGAATCCAAAATTATTTTTGAATTTTGTGGGTATATTCACTGCAAACCCTCACGAGACACAACTCGTCCACTTGGGGTAACCTTGGGGTTTAAAGGCTTGTTGCACATGCTAAGTGCAATCGTGTTTGCTACGAAAATGGGGTAGTGTAATTTTTGTTTTATTTTTATTTTTGTTTTACTCGAGGACGAGCAAAAGCTATGTATGGAGGTATTTGATAGACACGTAATTCATACATTTTATTATCCCTAATTTTGTCCTTTTAATTATATTAGTTTATTAAATTAATATGTTTTATTTTATTTTGTAGGATTTAATATTTGTTACAATAAAATCAAAATCTTGGTGATCAAGCGATATTTAATGCTCTTATTCATGTAAGGAATATCCAAGAAGAATCCTACAAGGAGAAGGAAAGAGGTGGAACAATCTTAGTGTGCAAGTCAAATCCAACAAGAGAAAGGAAAGTCAATCAAAAAGATCCCTTTATCTAGAAGATCTTTTTGGGAAGTTTATTACCACTAGGAAATTGAAACCTACATGGAAAGGGAACAAAAGTGTCCAAATTCAATGAATCTAAATTAGGCTTCAAAGTTATTTTCCCTATAAATATGTCTCTTGTTTTAGAGAAGAAGGTATTAGGTATTGTGTTAGTTTAGGTTAGGAGTAGATGTAAATTAAATTACGTCTTCATTGTACGTTCGTTGGATGATCGTTAATTAAAGAGTGTTTTATTTATTTATTTTTAATCTTCTTCTTTTCTTTATTTTAATTAGTTTAATTATTTTCCATGTCTAGCTATATTCTTTCATCTAGGATGAAGATGAAATTAAATAATTATTCGTGATAATATTTTTCATCTCTTTTATTATTTATGCTTTTATGTTTAATTGATTTCGTTTTCATGTTTCGTTATTGAAATACCTGGGTTTTAGGGTCTTTTTGTTATCTTTTATTCATTTGCATACATTGAGGACAATGCATGATTTAAGTATTAGGGGAGTTTGTTTGTATTAGATTTTTTTTCTTTTTATGAAAAAAATTAAAACACAAAAAAATTTAAAAATTTTGTTTCACTTTTTAAGAATTGAATTAATTCTAATAAGTGTTTGTGGAGCAAAACTCATGAATGAGATTGAAAGATTTAGAACTCCTGAATTTTTGATAAGATACGAAATCTTAGTTCAAAACACCATCTGGATTTAAAATTGATATCACAAGCAGTTTTGCACTTCACGTTTGCACTAATTCTTAGTTGTGGGGTATAAACTATGATTCGAGTAATTTTAAAAAGAAAAAAGAAAAAAAGGAATGAAAAATTAAGAAAAGTTGAAAAAAAGAGAAAAGGAATAAATAACTGCTTCAATGTCCATTAAACGAATTAACTAGGTATCCAAGCTTCTGAAATCATCGATATTCACGCTGAAAAATGTGATGGATAAAAGCAGCTTGACTAGTCTAATTTTGTGGCTTTTGTTACTCGAGTTAGTAAATCCTTAGGGGTGTCTTTACACCAAGTGCCCTAAAGTCATCCGATTTGGGATTCATTGGTCCAACACTCGCTCTACATGGGTAACTCTAAAAAACCTAAGAAAATGAGACATTGCACAAGTCAGGAATCAAAATTGTAAAAAATGGAAAAAAGAAAGAAAAAGGAAAAAATGAGCTTGCTTGATTTTCATGGTAAAAATTCCTACTAATAGTTACATCATATACACAATGCATGCATCACATGAAATTGATTTAATAAAGGATGGTGTCTAGAATAAAGATTGAGTATTTTTGATAAGGTAAAAGTGTGATTTTGAATTTAATCTTGCTTATGTATAATGCCTATAGATATTTAGAAGCTTTCTTTCAATTTCATAATTTGTTGAATCCAAAATTATTTTTGAATTTTGTGGGTATATTCACTGCAAACCCCCACGAGACACAACTCGTCCACTTGGGGTAACCTTGGGGTTTAAAGGCTTGTTGCACATGCTAAGTGCAATCGTGTTTCCTACAAAAATGGTGTAGTGTAATTTTTATTTTATTTTTATTTTTATTTTACTCGAGGACGAGTAAAAGCTATGTACGGAGGTATTTGATAGACACATAATTCATACATTTTATTATTTCTAATTTTGTCCTTTTAATTATATTAGTTTATTAAATTAATATGTTTTATTTTATTTAGTAGGATTTAATATTTGTTGCAATAAAGTCAAAATCTTGGTTATCAAGCGATATTTAATGCTCTTATTCATGTAAGGAATATCCAAGAAGAATCCTACAAGGAGAAGGAAAGAGGTGGAACAATCTTAGTGTGCAAGTCAAATCTAACAAGAGAAAGGAAAGTCAATCTAAAAGATTCCTTTATCTAGAAGATCTTTTTGGGAAGTTGATTACCACTAGGAAATTGAAACCTAAATGGAAAGGGAACAAAATTGTTCAAATTCAATGAATCTAAATTAGGGTTCAAAGTTATTTTCCCTATAAATATGTCTCTTGTTTTAGAGAAGAAGGTATTAGGTATTGTGTTAGTTTATGTTAGGAGTAGATGTAGATTAAATTACGTCTTCATTGTACGTTCGTTGGATGATCGTTAATTAAAGATTGTTTTCTTATTTATTTTTAATCTTCTTCTTTTCTTTATTTTAATTAGTTTAATTATTTTCCATGTCTAGCTAAATTCTTTCATCTAGGATGAAGATGAAATTAAATAATTATTCGTGATAATATTTTTCATCTCTTCTATTATTTATGCTTTTATGTTTAATTGATTTCGTTTTCATGTTTCGTTATTGAAATACCTGGGTTTTAGGGTCTTTTTGTTCTCTTTTCTTCATTTGCATACATTGAGGACAATGCATGATTTAAGTATTGGGGTAGTTTGTTTGTATTAGATTTTTTTTCCTTTTATGAAAAAAATTAAAACACAAAAAAATTTAAAAATTTTGTTTCACTTTTTAAGAATTGAATTAATTTAATCGGTGTTTGTGGAGCAAAACTCATGAATGAGATTGAAAGATTTAGAACTCCTCCGAATTTTTGATAAGATACGAAATCTTAGTTCAAAACACCATCCGGATTTAAAATTGATATCACAAGGCTTTTGCACTTCACGCTTGCACTAATTCTTAGTTGTGGGGTATAAACCATGATTCGAGTAATTTTAAAAGAAAAAAGAAAAAAAAAAGAATGAAAGATTAAGAAAAGTTAATTATTACGTTTCTTAGTTCATTATTTTTATTTTTATTTTACTCGAGGACGAGCAAAAGCTATATATGGAGGTATTTGATAGACACGTAATTCATACATTTTATTATCCCTAATTTTGTCCTTTTAATTATATTAGTTTATTAAATTAATATGTTTTATTTTATTTTGTAGGATTTAATATTTGTTGCAATAAAGTCAAAATCTTGGTGATCAAGCGATATTTAATGCTCTTATTCATGTAAGGAATATCCAAGAAGAATCCTATAAGGAGAAGGAAAGAGGTGGAACAATCTTGGTGTGCAAGTCAAATCCAACAAGAGAAAGGAAAGTCAATCTAAAAGATCCCTTTATCTAGAAGATCTTTTTGGGAAGTTGATTACCACTAGGAAATTGAAACCTACATGGAAAGGGAACAAAAGTGTCCAAATTCAATAAATCTAATTTAGGGTTCAAAGTTATTTTCCATATAAATACGTCTCTTATTTTAGAGAAGAAGGTATTAGGTATTGTGTTAGTTTATGTTAGGAGTAGATGTAGATTAAATTACGTCTTCATTGTACGTTCGTTGGATGATCGTTAATTAAAGAGTGTTTTCTTATTTATTTTTAATCATCTTCTTTTCTTTATTTTAATTAGTTTAATTATTTTCCATGTCTAGCTAAATTCTTTCATCTAGGATGAAGATGAAATTAAATAATTATTCGTGATAATATTTTTCATCTCTTCTATTATTTATGCTTTTATGTTTAATTGATTTCGTTTTCATGTTTCGTTATTGAAATACCTGGGTTTTAGGGTCTTTTTGTTATCTTTTATTTATTTGCATACATTGAGGACAATGCATGATTTAAGTATTAGGGGAGTTTGTTTGTATTAGATTTTTTTTCTTTTTATGAAAAAAATTAAAAAAAAAAAAATTTAAAAATTTTGTTTCACTTTTTAAGAATTGAATTAATTCTAATAAGTGTTTGTGGAGCAAAACTCATGAATGAGATTGAAAGATTTAGAACTCCTGAATTTTTGATAAGATACGAAATCTTAGTTCAAAACACCATATGGATTTAAAATTGATATCACAAGCAGTTTTGCACTTCACGTTTGCACTAATTCTTAGTTGTGGGGTATAAACCATGATTCGAGTAATTTTAAAAAGAAAAAAGAAAAAAAGGAATGAAAAATTAAGAAAAGTTGAAAAAAAGAGAAAAGGAATAAATAACTGCTTCAATGTCCATTAAACGAATTAACTGGGTATCCAAGCTTCGGGAATCATCGATATTCACGCTGAAAAATGTGATGGATAAAAGCAGCTTGACTAGTCTAATTTTGTGCCTTTTGTTACTCAAGTTAGTAAATCCTTAGGGGTGTCTTAACACCAAGTGCCCTAAAGCCATCCGGTTTGGGAGTCATTGGTCCAACGCTCGCTCTACATGGGTAACTCTAAAAAACCTAAGAAAATGAGACATTGCACAAGTCAGGAATCAAAATTGTAAAAAATGGAAAAAAGAAAGAAAAAGGAAAAAATTAGATTGCTTGATTTTCATGGTAAAAATTCCTACTAATAGTTACATCATATACACAATGCATGCATCACATGAAATTGATTTAATAAAGGATGGTGTCTAGAATAAAGATTGAGTATTTTTGATAAGGTAAAAGTGTGATTTTGAATTTAATATTGCTTATGTATAATGCCTATAGATATTTAGAAGCTTTCTTTCAATTTCATAATTTGTTGAATCCAAAATTATATTTGAATTTTGTCAGATATTCATCGCAAACCCTCACGAGACACAACTCGTCCACTTGGGGTAACCTTGGGGTTTAAAGCTTGTTACGCGACATGCTAAGTATAATCGTGTTTCCTACGAAAATGGGGTAGTGTAATTTTGTTTTATTTTATTTTTATTTTACTCGAGGGCGAGAAAAAAGCTATGTATGGAGGTATTTGATAGACACATAATTCATACATTTTATTATCCCTAATTTTGTCCTTTTAATTATATTAGTTTATTAAATTAATATGTTTTATTTTATTTTGTAGGATTTAATATTTTTGTTGCAATAAAGTCAAAATCTTGGTGATCGGCGATATTTAATGCTCTTATTCATGTAAGGAATATCCAAGAAGAATCCTACAAGGAGAAGGAAAGAGGTGGAACAATCTTAGTGTGCAAGTCAAATCTAACAAGAGAAAGGAAAGTCAATCTAAAAGATTCCTTTATCTAGAAGATCTTTTTGGGAAGTTGATTACCACTAGGAAATTGAAACCTAAATGGAAAGGGAACAAAATTGTTCAAATTCAATGAATCTAAATTAGGGTTCAAAGTTATTTTCCCTATAAATATGTCTCTTGTTTTAGAGAAGAAGGTATTAGGTATTGTGTTAGTTTATGTTAGGAGTAGATGTAGATTAAATTACGTCTTCATTGTACGTTCGTTGGATGATCGTTAATTAAAGATTGTTTTCTTATTTATTTTTAATCTTCTTCTTTTCTTTATTTTAATTAGTTTAATTATTTTCCATGTCTAGCTAAATTCTTTCATCTAGGATGAAGATGAAATTAAATAATTATTCGTGATAATATTTTTCATCTCTTCTATTATTTATGCTTTTATGTTTAATTGATTTCGTTTTCATGTTTCGTTATTGAAATACCTGGGTTTTAGGGTCTTTTTGTTCTCTTTTCTTCATTTGCATACATTGAGGACAATGCATGATTTAAGTATTGGGGTAGTTTGTTTGTATTAGATTTTTTTTCTTTTTATGAAAAAAATTAAAACACAAAAAAATTTAAAAATTTTGTTTCACTTTTTAAGAATTGAATTAATTCTAATCAGTGTTTGTGGAGCAAAACTCATGAATGAGATTGAAAGATTTAGAACTCCTGAATTTTTGATAAGATACGAAATCTTAGTTCAAAACACCATCTGGATTTAAAATTGATATCACAAGCAGTTTTGCACTTCACGTTTGCACTAATTCTTAGTTGTGGGGTATAAACCATGATTCGAGTAATTTTAAAAAGAAAAAAGAAAAAAAAAAGAATGAAAGATTAAGAAAAGTTAATTATTACGTTTCTTAGTTCATTATTTTTATTTTTATTTTACTCGAGACTGAGCAAAAGCTATATATGGAGGTATTTGATGTAACACGTAATTCATACATTTTATTATCCCTAATTTTGTCCTTTTAATTATATTAGTTTATTAAATTAATATGTTTTATTTTATTTTGTAGGATTTAATATTTGTTGCAATAAAGTCAAAATCTTGGTGATCAAGCGATATTTAATGCTCTTATTTATGTAAGGAATATCCAAGAAGAATCCTATAAGGAGAAGGAAAGAGGTGGAACAATCTTGGTGTGCAAGTCAAATCCAACAAGAGAGAAAGGAAAGTCAATCTAAAAGATCCCTTTATCTAGAAGATCTTTTGGGAAGTTGATTACCACTAGGAAATTGAAACCTACATGGAAAGGGAACAAAAGTGTCCAAATTCAATAAATCTAATTTAGGGTTCAAAGTTATTTTCCATATAAATACATCTCTTATTTTAGAGAAGAAGGTATTAGGTATTGTGTTAGTTTATGTTAGGAGTAGATGTAGATTAAATTACGTCTTCATTGTACGTTCGTTGGATGATCGTTAATTAAAGAGTGTTTTCTTATTTATTTTTAATCATCTTCTTTTCTTTATTTTAATTAGTTTAATTATTTTCCATGTCTAGCTAAATTCTTTCATCTAGGATGAAGATGAAATTAAATAATTATTCGTGATAATATTTTTCATCTCTTTTATTATTTATGCTTTTATGTTTAATTGATTTCGTTTTCATGTTTCGTTATTGAAATACCTGGGTTTTAGGGTCTTTTTGTTATCTTTTATTCATTTGCATACATTGAGGACAATGCATGATTTAAGTATTAGGGGAGTTTGTTTGTATTAGATTTTTTTTCTTTTTATGAAAAAAATTAAAACACAAAAAAATTTAAAAATTTTGTTTCACTTTTTAAGAATTGAATTAATTCTAATAAGTGTTTGTGGAGCACAAAACTCATGAATGAGATTGAAAGATTTAGAACTCCACGAATTTTTGATAAGATACTTAAATCTTAGTTCAAAACACCATCCTGGATTTAAAATTGATATCACAAGCGCTTTTGCACTTCACGCTTTACTAATTCTTAGTTGTGGGGTATAAACTATGATTCGAGTAATTTTAAAAAAAAAAAAAAAAGGAATGAAAAATTAAGAAAAGTTGAAAAAAAGAGAAAAGGAATAAATAACTGCTTCAATGTCCATTAAACGAATTAACTAGGTATCCAAGCTTCTGAAATCATCGATATTCACGCTGAAAAATGTGATGGATAAAAGCAGCTTGACTAGTCTAATTTTGTGGCTTTTGTTACTCGAGTTAGTAAATCCTTAGGGGTTTCTTTACACCAAGTGCCCTAAAGCCATCCGGTTTGGGATTCATTGGTCCAACGCTCGCTCTACATGGGTAACTCTAAAAAACCTAAGAAAATGAGACATTGCACAAGTCAGGAATCAAAATTGTAAAAAATGGAAAAAAGAAAGAAAAAGAAAAAAATGAGCTTGCTTGATTTTCATGGTAAAATTTCCTACTAATAGTTACATCATATACACAATGCATGCATCACATGAAATTGATTTAATAAAGGATGATGTCTAGAATAAAGATTGAGTATTTTTGATAAGGTAAAAGTGTGATTTTGAATTTAATCTTGCTTATGTATAATGCTTATAGATATTTAGAAGCTTTCTTTCAATTTCATAATTTGTTGAATCCAAAATTATTTTTGAATTTTGTGGGTATATTCACTGCAAACCCTCACGAGACACAACTCGTCCACTTGGGGTAACCTTGGGGTTTAAAGGCTTGTTGCACATGCTAAGTATAATCGTGTTTCCTACGAAAATGGGGTAGTGTAATTTTTGTTTTATTTTTATTTTTATTTTACTCGAGGACGAGTAAAAGCTATGTATGGAGGTATTTGATAGACACATAATTCATACATTTTATTATCCCTAATTTTGTCCTTTTAATTATATTAGTTTATTAAATTAATATGTTTTATTTTATTTTGTAGGATTTAATATTTGTTGCAATAAAGTCAAAATCTTGGTGATCAAGCGATATTTAATGCTCTTATTCATGTAAGGAATATCCAAGAAGAATCCTACAAGGAGAAGGAAAGAGGTGGAACAATCTTGGTGTGCAAGTCAAATCCAACAAGAGAAAGGAAAGTCAATCTAAAAGATTCCTTTATCTAGAAGATCTTTTTGGGAAGTTGATTACCACTAGGAAATTGAAACCTACATAGAAAGGGAACAAAATTGTTCAAATTCAATGAATCTAAATTAGGGTTCAAAGTTATTTTCCCTATAAATATGTCTCTTGTTTTAGAGAAGAAGGTATTAGGTATTGTGTTAGTTTATGTTAGGAGTAGATGTAGATTAAATTACGTCTTCATTGTACGTTCGTTGGACGATCCTTAATTAAAGAGTGTTTTCTTATTTATTTTTAATCTTCTTTTTTTTTTATTTAGTTTAATAATTTTCCATGTCTAGCTAAATTCTTTCATCTAGGATGAAGATGAAATTAAATAATTATTCGTGATAATATTTTTCATCTCTTCTATTATTTATGCTTTTATGTTTAATTGATTTCGTTTTCATGTTTCGTTATTGAAATACCTGGGTTTTAGGGTCTTTTTGTTCTCTTTTCTTCATTTGCATACATTGAGGACAATGCATGATTTAAGTATTGGGGGAGTTTGTTTGTATTAGATTTTTTTTTTTTTATGAAAAAAATTAAAACACAAAAAAATTTAAAATTTAAAAATTTTCTTTGACTTTTTAAGAATTGAATTAATTCTAATAAGTGTTTGTGGAGAAAAACTCATGAATGAGATTGAAAGATTTAGAACTCCTGAATTTTTGATAAGATACGAAATCTTAGTTCAAAACACCATCTGGATTTAAAATTTATATCACAAGCAGTTTTGCACTTCACGTTTGCACTAATTCTTAGTTGTGGGGTATAAACCATGATTTGAATAATTTTAAAAAGAAAAAAGAAAAAAAAAGAATGAAAAATTAAGAAAAGTTAAAAAAAGAAGAGAAAAGTAATAAATAACTGCTTCAATGTCCATTAAACGAAATAATTTGGTATCCAAGCTTCGAGAATCATCGATATTCACGATGAAAAGTGTGATGGATAAAAGCTGCTTGACTAGTCTAATTTTGTGGCTTTTGTTACTCGAGTTAGTAAATCCTTAGGGGTGTCTTTACACCAAGTGCCCTAAAGCCATTCGGTTTGGGAGTCATTGGTCCAACGCTCGCTCTACATGGGTAACTCTAAAAAACCTAAGAAAATGAGACATTGCACAAGTCAGGAATCAAAATTGTAAAAAAATGGAAAAAAGAAAGAAAAAGGAAAAAATGAGCTTGCTTGATTTTTATGGTAAAAATTCCTACTAATAGTTACATCATATACACAATGCATGCATCACATGAAATTGATTTAATAAAGGATGGTGTCTAGAATAAAGATTGAGTATTTTTTGATAAGGTAAAAGTGTGATTTTGAATTTAATCTTGCTTATGTATAATGCCTATAGATATTTAGAAGCTTTCTTTCAATTTCATAATTTGTTGAATCCAAAATTATTTTTGAATTTTGTGGGTTTATTCACTGCAAACCCTCACGAGACACAACTCGTCCACTTGGGGTAACCTTGGGGTTTAAAGGCTTGTCGCACATGCTAAGTGCAATCGTGTTTCCTACGAAAATGGGGTAGTGTAATTTTTATTTTATTTTTATTTTTATTTTACTCGAGGACGAGCAAAAGCTATATATGGAGGTATTTGATAGACACGTAATTCATACATTTTATTATCCCTAATTTTGTCCTTTTAATTATATTAGTTTATTAAATTAATATGTTTTATTTTATTTTGTAGGATTTAATATTTGTTGCAATAAAGTCAAAATCTTGGTGATCAAGCAATATTTAATGCTCTTATTCATGTAAGGAATATCCAAGAAGAATCCTATAAGGAGAAGGAAAGAGGTGGAACAATCTTGGTGTGCAAGTCAAATCCAACAAGAGAAAAGGAAAGTCAATCTAAAAGATCCCTTTATCTAGAAGATCTTTTTGGGAAGTTGATTACCACTAGGAAATTGAAACCTACATGGAAAGGGAACAAAAGTGTCCAAATTCAATAAATCTAATTTAGGGTTCAAAGTTATTTTCCATATAAATACGTCTCTTATTTTAGAGAAGAAGGTATTAGGTATTGTGTTAGTTTATGTTAGGAGTAGATGTAGATTAAATTACGCCTTCATCAGACGCTAGTTGGATGATCGTTAATTAAAGAGTGTTTTCTTATTTATTTTTAATCATCTTCTTTTCTTTATTTTAATTAGTTTAATTATTTTCCATGTCTAGCTAAATTCTTTCATCTAGGATGAAGATGAAATTAAATAATTATTCGTGATAATATTTTCATCTCTTCTATTATTTATGCTTTTATGTTAAATTGATTTCGCTTTTCATGTTTCGTTATTGAAATACCGGGTTTTAGGGTCTTTTTTGTTTCTTTTATTCATTTGCATACATTGAGGACAATGCATGATTTAAGTATTGGGGAGTTTGTTTGTATTAGATTTTTTTTTTTTTATGAAAAAATTAAAACACAAAAAATTTTAAAATTTTGTTTCACTTTTTAAGAATTGAATTAATTCTAATAAGTGTTTGTGGAGCAAAACTCATGAATGAGATTGAAAGATTTAGAACTCCTGAATTTTTGATAAGATACGAAATCTTAGTTCAAAACACCATCTGGATTTAAAATTGATATCACAAGCAATTTTGCACTTCACGTTTGCACTAATTCTTAGTTGTGGGGTATAAACCATGATTCGAGTAATTTTAAAAAGAAAAAAGAAAAAAAAGGAATTAAAAATTAAGAAAAGTTGAAAAAAAGAGAAAAGGAATAAATAACTGCTTCAATGTCCATTAAACGAATTAACTGGGTATCCAAGCTTCGGGAATCATCGATATTCACGCTGAAAAATGTGATGGATAAAAGCAGCTTGACTAGTCTAATTTTGTGGCTTTTGTTACTCAAGTTAGTAAATCCTTAGGGGTGTCTTAACACCAAGTGCCCTAAAGCCATCCGGTTTGGGAGTCATTGGTCCAACGCCGCTTCTACATGGGTAACTCTAAAAACCTAAGAAAATGAGACATTCAGACAAGTCAGGAATCAAAATTGTAAAAAATGGAAAAAAGAAAGAAAAAGGAAAAAATGAGATTGCTTGATTTTCATGGTAAAAATTCCTACTAATAGTTACATCATATACACAATGCATGCATCACATGAAATTGATTTAATAAAGGATGGTGTCTAGAATAAAGATTGAGTATTTTTGATAAGGTAAAAGTGTGATTTTGAATTTAATCTTGCTTATGTATAATGCCTATAGATATATAGAAGCTTTCTTTCAATTTCATAATTTGTTGAATCCAAAATTATTTTTGAATTTTGTGGGTATATTCACTGCAAACCCCCACGAGACACAACTCGTCCACTTGGGGTAACCTTGGGGTTTAAAGGCTTGTTGCACATGCTAAGTGCAATCGTGTTTCCTACGAAAATGGGGTAGTGTAATTTTTGTTTTATTTTTATTTTTATTTTACTCGAGGACGAGCAAAAGCTATGTATGGAGGTATTTGATAGAAACGTAATTCATACATTTTATTATCCTTAATTTTGTCCTTTTAATTATATTAGTTTATTAAATTAATATGTTTTATTTTATTTTGTAGGATTTAATATTTGTTGCAATAAAGTTAAAATCTTGGTGATCAAGCGATATTTAATGCAAAATTAGGTATACATCACCCATCTAAATTAGGGTCAAAGCCGATAAACATGGTAGAAAAATTCAAAAAATATCAACTTACGATACATGGTACAAAACTTACTAATACAACTGGTAATAATACGACAAAACATAACTGTGAGTTTGAATACAATTATTGTCTACTAGAGATTATACAAACTCAAAAGGAGTCCTCATTACAATTATTAACACACTATTTCACGTAATAGTGAGGACTACTAATGCTATCCTCCGGACCATCACTCCGCTCCCTCGACTAGTCCTCGCTATGTTCTCATTTCTCAAGAGAATAAAAGTGAAAGAAAGGGTGAGCTCAACTAGCCCAAAGAAGAAATATTATGACTAAGATAATGCGTAATAAATTATCGTTAGCCTTCAACAAGTTGTTGTTAAACCGATAAAATATAACAACATCAAGTTTAATCTGCAATGATCAAGCAATCCATTAAAAGAGTCAAGTAGAGAATATAATCTACTATCTTTTATGATTTAAAAAGTTTTTCATCACTTTTATCGCCGAGACTCAAATTTTAATAAATAATCCACATCATCGAATCCCGCACTACTACCAAGGATATTCATTAGTGGTCAATGCACCACAAATTCCATGACACCACGGGCCAAGGATATTTTGGTATTCATCAATGGTCATGATCATGCCAACAATCATCCATCAATGCACTACTACGCCAATGAGAACTTTTACCACATCATTTGTAATATTATTACATGATTACAATCAATAATCCTCGGTCATAATCATACCAAGTCCATCTATGCACTACAAAGCCATGTATGACTTTCAAAAAAAAATATAAACATGAGGATGATGACAATGATATAAGAATTCAATAAAACAAGTTCAAGAATTATTTTATCCAGAATTATTAACGCCCAAATTGTCAACATGATATCGCTTTTGTAGAGTAAAATTCAAGAATGATCGTAAGAATATTTCCATGAAAAGATATCGATGAAGCGCAAATATCAAGGATATTCTACTAATTTCATGGAGTATAGAAGTCAAAACTTTAACCAAACCGAGTATAATAAAGAATGGAATAACAAAAGAAATCACCATGCATGCAGATCAGACAGACAAAAGTTATTCCAAATGAATAATAATAATGGAACCAAAGTCAGTAAAAAAATTTGCACCGGCTGTGATGTTCCAACAGTAATAATAAAGATTTAAATAAAGTCCTGTAAAACACATGCATGTGATGTTCCAATGTAATAATAATAAGATTTTAACCAGTCCGTGTAAAACACATGCATGTGATGTTCCAACGGAATAATAATAAAGACGAAACCAGTCCCGTGTAAAACACATGCATGTGATGTGATGTTCAAATGTAATAATAGAAGAATGTCACCAAGTATAGGTAGACTCAGATATAAAAGTTATTCCAATGTAATAATAAAAGAAATGGAATAACAACAGTTTTCTTCATGAATAAGAAAGAATAACACCCCTTACCGTAAAAAAAAAAATTGAATATAAAAGTAGTTAAGAAAATACTTTTCTTCTATCTCTCTATCTCTCTCTATAGTTTTCTCTCTAGAGTTCAAAGTGAATTCGTAAGAAAATAATGAAGGAATGAGCTTCTATTTATATAGAAAATGGAATGCATAGTAACTAATCCATGAACTATCCGTATTGATTTACTTTTAATCTGACTATCCATATTTAAAGAAAAATCTTTTAAATAAAATATAATATATTCTATTTATAATCTAATAAAATGAATAACTTTATAAAAGATTTTACTATGCAAACACTACGCAAGCACTATGTAAAACACTATGCATAATAAAATATAATATATTCTAATTATTGTCTAATAAAATGTATAACTTTATAAAAGTATTCTATTTTTATATAAAAAGATTTTACTATGCAAAACACTATGCGTATAATTATGCAACACTATGCATAATAGAATATAATATATTCTATTTATAGAATAACTTTTTATAAAAGTATTCGCTTTTATATAAAAGATTTTTTCAGATTATTACATTAATAATATACCAATAAAACAAAACCGAGTGACTTATCACATAAGCATCAATAATCAATACCGTGTACTACTATGCAACCACGCCAGACATCGCACTTTTACTACCAAGTAGTTCAACAAGATTAATGGTAAAACTTCCGCCGTTATTTTTTATAAAGTATTTTTGTCGCTTTTCAATCCCGATAATAATTTCGCTGCTGGGTCCACCAATGATTGTGCCATCGCATTTAATATTTCCCGCTTAAAACGAATATTCCCCACCAATCTAATATTATATGACAACTTGCATACTTTGCAAAATTTATAAATATTACCCACAACTATAACATTATATTAAATTCATTCCATAATATTCAAAAATGATAATTATAGAAAATTCATTTTTATTCAAAAAGTTGGGGTCTTACAACCTCCCTTCTTAAGAAATTTCGTCCTCGAAATTAGGGTACGACCGGTATGTCAAGAGGTAAGGATACCTTGATTTCATTTTCAGATTCTAACTCCCAAGTCATTTCCTCAACATCGTGGTTTCTCCACAAAACTTCGACTTGAGGTATAACCTCGAGCGTAGAATATGTTCCTTCTTATCCAAGATTTGAACAGAACCTCTTCATACGCCAAATCTTCCGCTATTTCGTCCGGGTTCTAACTCAATAATGTGGTTCGGTCTTCCACATATTTACGTAGCATGGATATGTGAAAACGTTATGAACACGAGACATACTGGCAGCAGAAAGCGAGTCTATATAGCCACGCTCCTACTCGATCGAGGATTAAAATGGGCCAATGAATCGAGGATCGAGCTTTCCTCTCTTTCCAAATCTCGTAACTCCTTTCCATGGAGCAACACGTAACAACACATGATCTCCTATATCGAATTCCACGCCCTTTCGATGAAGATCAAGATAACTCTTTTGTCGATCTTGTGAGGTTTTTATACGTCACGGATCGTTTCAATCTTTTTCAGTAGTCATACGCATCAACTCCCGGTCCCAACAACGTTGCTTCACCCACCTCATCCCAAACATACCGAGAACGACACTTTCTTCCATACAACGCTCGAATGGAGCCATGCCAATACTTGTTTGATAATCGTTGTTGTAGGAAAACTCCACCAATGGTAAGAACTTGTCCCAACTTCCTTGAAATCAAGGACACGTAGTCTTAATAGATCTTCAAGAGTTTGAATAGTCCTCTCCGATCGTCCGTCCGTCTTCGAGGATGATATGCCGAAGCTAAATCGTAAATCTGCGCTCATAGCTTTTTTGCAAACTAACCCAAAATCGCGAAGTGAATCTTGGGTCTCGATCGTAAACTATGGATACCGCATACCATGCAATCTTACAACCTCGTTTATGTACATACGAGCAAGACGCTCAAGTGTATAAGTTTCTCAGACGCAGAAGAAATGAGCAGACTTGGTCAATCTATCAACAATGACCCAAATCGCATCTACGCGCCGAGAAACTTTGGGAAGACCAAGAACTAAATCCATGGTAATGTGCTCCCACTTCCATTCTCGAATTTCAAGTGGTTGCAATGGACCTTTTGGTACTTGATGCTTCTACCGACTCGTTGACACGTTAGACACCTCGAGAGATAAACACGCGCTCTCTCTCTTCATATTGCCCCACCAAAATGTATGTCAAGATCACGATACATTTTGGTACTCCTGTGATGGATTAGTAAATCTGTGTGTTGTGCGCCTCCATCATGATTTTATACTTTAAATCGTGGTCGTTAGGAACACAAAGTCCGGAGTTGACTCAAGTATTCCTTCTTCATCGATTCTTGCTTCCTAAGATCGCACCTTTCTTGCACTTTCTTCCTCATACACGATCGCCTACCCGGATTCAGAACTTGAGAAAGTGCCTTTTAATTTTATCAATTAAAGTCTGGTTCTACTCAGATATTCGCCATCATCACGTGGGTCCCCGGAGTCTTTATCTCTATCTCCATCCTTTGCAAGTCATACAAAATGGGCCTTTGCGTTGATAATATTGCACTCGCACCTCGATATGATCTTCTACTCAACGCGCCACTACCACGCTCGCTTTTCCGTGATGGTATCGATGGTATGATCATAATCTTTCAACAGTTCAAGCCAACGTCGTTGTCGCATGTTGAGTTCCTTTTGAGTGAAGAAATATTTGAGGCTTTTTATGATCCCAGAAGATCTCCACTTTCTCCCCATACAAGTAATGCCTCCAAATTTTAAGTGCGAAGACAACAACCGCTAACTCTAGGTCATGAGTAGGATAATTCTCTCTCATATTCTTTGAGTTGTCGTGGAGGCATAGGCTATGACTTTCCCATGTTGCATGAGAACACATCCTAACCCTTTGCTCAAGCATCATCAGAGATGACAAATCCTCCGAACCCGATGGTATTGTCGTAACAAAATAAATGAGTCTCCCTCGAAGTTCTTGAAAACTCTTCTCTCATTTCTCGCTCCAACCGAACTTTCAGATCTTTCCGAGTCACCGAAGTTAGTGGAGTAGCGATTCGAGAAAACCCTTCACGAATCTCCGATAATAACCAAATTAAGCCGAGAAAGCTACGATTTTTACATCGATTTAGGTTGCTCCCAAACTTTGAATAGCTTCAATCTTCATTGGTCAACAGATATTCCATGACTTGATACCACGTGCCCAAGGAATGCTACTTCCTCAAGCCGTAACTCGTGATTTCTTCAACTCGCATAAAGCTTGTATTCACTAAGTTTTTGGAGTCAAATTTCAAGTGTTCCTCATGATCTTCACGACTTTTGAATAAATAAGGATGTCATCAATAAAGACGACCACAAAGTGATCCAAATATTCCTTGAATACTTGGCTCATCATATCCATGAAGGCAAAGTTAGGAGCATTAGTCAATCCAAAGGACATGACTAGGAATTCATAATGCCCGCATCGAAGTTCTAAAAGTCGCCTTCGAATGTCATCTGTTCTAATCTTCAATTGGTGATATCCTAACTAAGATCAATCTTTGAAAAGAATTTGGCTCCCTCAAAATCGTCAAACAGTCATCAATACGCGGGTAATGGGTACCTATTTTTGATGGTGACATGATTCAACTCCCGATAATCAATACAAAGTCGCATACTCCCATCTTTCTTCTTCACTTAATAGAACAGAGCACCCCAAGGAGAAGTACTAGATTAATAAAGCCAATGTCTAACAATTCCTCGCAGCATTGAGTCTTTAACTCAAGTTCAATAGAGCCATTCGACATGGGCTTTGAAATGGGTTTTGTACCGGGTTCAAGGTCGATACAAAATTCAATTTCACGCCTGGGGTAGGCCAGAAGTTCTTCGTGGAATACGCCAGAAATTCATTAACAATAGAAATATTATTCAAAATCGACGTATTTTTGTTTAGATCTCGTGATATGAGCTAAGAAAGCTTGACATCCATTTTTCAATAAACGAATAAATTTTTATGGCTCGAGAGATGACAATGATTGATTTTAATGGTTTGGTTGTTTGAATTCGCATAATAGGTCGATTAGGAATATGAAAGCTAACAACCCATTTAAAACAATCAATTTTTGCATGATGAGTAGTTAACCAATCAATCCCTAGAATTACATCAAATGCAAGTATTTTTAATGCAATAAGATCGACAGTAATGTGTGGGTACCAACTTGAACCAAACAAGACTTATAAACCGTGGATGTAATGAAGGTTTCTCCCAAACGGAGTTTCCACAGATAAGTCAAAGTCTAATTCTCCTGAGTCAAATTTAATCATTGAGCGCAAGTAGAGAAATAAAAGAATGGGTAGAACCCAGATCAAATAAAGTGTGACTTCGCTAGAGTTTATGATAAGCTTACCCGTGATGACCTCATTCATGTTCCTTGCTTCGAGGAGGTCACAACAAATGCCTCCTTGCACTACCGGCTTTGACTTTTTCCGGGACAAACCTTTGGTGCTCCATCCTAATTGAATTTGTCTTCTGGTGAACGACAAAATCAAGCTAAATGACCTTTCTTCCACAATTATAACACGCTTTGACGGCATCGCGCAATTTGACCGATGTGTCCCTCCCTCCGCATTTGAAGCATATGATAGGTGGTCTTTCTCCTTCCTTAACAACGGTGTCGGTGTCGACGCTTTCCATCATTGTTGAATCTCTCTTCTTGAAATGTCCATTCTTATTGTTTTGGCCCCGATTACCACCAAGTGGTTACCATTTTTCGCCCGTTGATTCCTCCACGCTTGTTGTCACCGCTCGATGATCGCTCTCACCGGTATTATCATTTTGTTTACCGCTTCTTTTGGTCAGGTTGACTCGTTATCGCGCTTCCACCAATCGAGCCCTATTTACAACATCTCAATACAAACACGCTTTACGAGAAATAAGATGTCGACGATTCCCGCTTCAAACCTCTTAAAACATTCGCGCCATTCTCTCTTCATTATCCACCAAGTGGGACGTAAACCGGATAACTCCGCAAATTTTGCCTCGTATCATGACTACTGGCCATATTGTTTTGCTCCAATTTGATAAACTCCACCTCCTTCATGTGATTTAATACTTTCGGAAAGTATTTGTCGTTGAACAACTCTCTCGAACTTCTCCCAAGACATCTTTCAAGACGCAAGCAGTCGAGTACGCTTTTACCGATTCCCACCAAGAATCGCTCTCTCCGCACAACATAAAGGCAAGCAAAGGGAACCTTTTTCTCCTGAGCATCCCAAGACATCAAATATCTTGGTGATCTCGCTTTATCCATGCTTCCGCCATAAGTGGTTTTGGCTCTCCTTAAACTCCGGTGGTCCCAGCCTTGAACTGCTTAGCGGTGATCACCGAGAGTTTCCAAAGTGTTTCCACCTACATTTTGACAGAGCCGCTCTCCGTCATTGTTGCATGAATTGCATAAAGCCTCTAAACAATCCATCATTCATCATTTGTCAAGTGTTGTTGTTTGCATGAGGATTGTCGCCTTCCTCGATGCACATTCTCCCGATTATTGATATGTGGAGACTCAACGGCCTCTTGTGCTCCATTGCTATTCTCAACATTTTTGGATGTCATTTTCAGACATCGCCACAAAACAAAGGTTAATTGACATGTAACATAATATCTCTAAACTCGACCAACCAATTTAAATACAAAATAAATTTAAGTAGGTCATACTAGCTGTAAGGAATTTCCGCCTCCCTCCTAGTTCTAGTCTCACATCTTAGCCAGGATCATATCCCTAAGCTTTGATACCAACCGTGACGCCCCAAAATTAGGTATACATCACCCATCTTGGGTCGCCGATACATGGTACAAAATTCAAATACAACTTACTAATACAATCGCCGTGGTACAATACGACAAAACATAACTCGTGAGTTTGAATACAATTATTGTCTACTAGAGATTATACAAACTCAAAAGGAGTCCTCATTATAATTATTAACACACTATTTCACGTAATAGTGAGGACTACTAATGCTATCCTCTCGACCATCACTCCGCTCCCCGACTAGTCCCTCGCTATGTTCTCATTTTCAAGAGAACAAATGAAAGAAAGGGTGAGCTCAACTAGCCCCAAGAAGAAATATTACGACTAAGATAATGCGTAATAAATTATCGTTAGCCTTTCAACAATGTTAAACCGATAAAATATAACAACATCAAGTTTAACTCAGCAATGATCAAGCAATCCATTAAAAGAGTCAAGTAGAGAATAAAATCTACTATCTTTTATGATTTAAAAAGTTTTTCATCACTTTTATCGCCGAGACTCAAATTTTAATAAATAATCCACATCATCGAATCCCCGCACTACTACCAAGGATATTCATTTAGTCACACCACAAATTCCATGCACTACGGGCCAAGGATATTTCAGGTATTCATCAATGGTCATGATCATGCCAACAATCGTCCATCAATGCACTACGGGCCAATGAGAACTTTTACCACATCATTTGTAACATTACTACCATGATTACAATCAATAATCCCCTCGTCATAATCATACCAAGTCCATCTATGCACTACATGTGCCATGTATGACTTTCAACAAAATATAAACATGAGGATGATGACAATGATATAAGAATTCAATAAAACAAGTTCAAGAATTATTTTATCCAGAATTATTAACGCCCAAATTGTCAACATGATATCGCTTTTGTAGAGTAAAATTCAAGAATGATCGTAAGAATATTTCCATGAAAAGATATGGATGAAGCTTTAAATATCAAGGATATTCTACTAATTTCATGGAGTATAGAAGTCAAAACTTTAACCAACCGAGTATAATAAAGAATGGAATAACAAAAGAAATCACCATGCATGCAGATTCAGATAGACAAAGTTATTCCAATGTAATAATAATAATGGAACCGTGTCGTGCAAAAATCACAATCGATGTGATGTTCCAATGTTCCAATGAATAATAAAGATTTTAACCAGTCCTGTAAAAACACATGCATGTGATGTTCCAATGTAATAATAATAATAATAAGAAAAAACTGTGTCTGTGTAAAACACATGCATGTGATGTTCCAATAATAATAATAATAAAGATTTTAACCAGTCCTGTAAAACACATGCATGTGATGTTCAATGTAAATGTAATAATAGTAAGAATGTCACCAAGTATAGTAGGTAGATCACAGATACAAAAGTTATTCCAATGTAATAATAAGAAATGGAATAACAATAGCTTTCTTCATGAATAAGAAAGAATAACACCCCTTACCGTGAAAAAAGAAACCGAATATAAAAGTAGTTAAAAAGCGTAATACTTTTTTCTTATATCTCTATAGTCTCTCTCTATAGTTTCTCTCTGTAGTTCAAATGAATTGTAAGAAAATAATGAAGGAATGAGCTTCTATTTATAGGAAAATGGAATGCATAAGAACTAATCCATTTGAACCATTCAGATTGATTTACTTTAATCTGACTATTCCATATTTAAAGAAAAATCTTTTAAATAAAATATAATATATTCTATTTATAATCTAATAAAACTAATAACTTTATAAAAGATTTTACTATGCAAACACTACGCAGTACACTATGCAAATACTATGCATAATAAAATATAATATATTCTAATTATTGTCTAATAAAATGTATAACTTTATAAAAGTATTCTGCTTTATATATAAAAAGATTTTACTACGCAAAACACTATGCAGTATAACTATGCAACACTATGCATAATAGAATATAATATATTCTATTTATAGAATAACTTTATAAAAGTATTTTGTTTTATATAAAAGATTTTTTTCAGATTATTACATTAATAATACCAATAAAACAAAACCGAGTGACTTATCACATAAGCATCAATAATCAATACCGTGTGCTACTATGCAACCACGCCAGACATCGCATTTTTTACTACCGAAAGTAGTTCAAAAAGATTAATGGTAAAACTTCCGCCGTTATTTTTCATAAAGTATTTTGTAGGGTCCACTAATGATCAGTATGCCATTATTTAATATTTTTCAAATATTATTTTTCAATCCATTATATTAAATTAATAATTTCGCTATTGGGGTCCAATTAATGATTGTGCCATCTTATTTATTTTTAATCTTCTTATTTTCTTTATTTAATATTTCCATGTCTAGCTAAATTCTTTCATCGCTTAAAAAATTCGTGATAATAATATTCCCTTTTGTTCTTTTTCTTCATTTGCATACAATGCATGATTTAAGTATTGGGGAGTTTGTTTGTAATCGAAAAAATATTATAAAAATTTTATGACTAATAAATGTGCATACTCATGAATGAGAATGAAAGATTTTGCAAAATTTATAAATATTACCCACAACTATAACATTATATTAAATTCATTCCATAATATTCGAGTAATTTTAAAAGAAAAAAAAAAAAGAAAAAAAAATGATAATTATAGAAAATTCATTTTATTCAAAAAGAAAAAATGGAAAAAGAAAGAAAAAGGAAAAAATGAGCTTGCTTAATTTTCATGGTAAATGTAAGACCCCAACTTTTAATGAATAAAATCAAATTTCCTTTATTTATTATTGTGAATAATAAGGTATTAATTTGATATAATAACTTTAGTTATGGGTGAAATGTGAAAATTTTTCAAAATAAGCAAGTGGTTATAAAATATTCATTTTGTTTGGGGAATATTCATAATGATTTGGTAGCCCAATTGTCAGGCCCCATAGCGGATAACGGTTGAATGAAGAAAAACGACAAAATTGAATAACGGCACAGAGTTATTACTGCTATTAACTTTGTTGGAATACCCGATGGTTAAAGTAAAGTAATACGCGTTGTTGCGACAAGAAGATACCAGATTGCAGATTGTTGAATTATTGATCCTTACGTAAGAAGGCACTACTCAATAATTGTCAAGAGTATCTTGCTCAATATTTTATTTTATTGATTCAATAATTGTTGCATTGATATTTTATATTATTGTTGTTTCAATTATCGAATCGCACTAAAGAGATCTCCTTTATCGGATCAAGAATCAGATTATTTGGAATAATATTATTAGATAACATTATTGGCAATGTCTAGAAAGTTCTATCAAGGAGAGGTTTGGTCACCTAATTGCGCGCCAATAATGAGAAATCCTTATTAGAAAGCCCCCTCTTTCCTGGGAACAGCCTGGTTGTCATAAATGTGATTCTGTAATATTATTTGTGAATAATTAATCATTGATTCATATGATAAGGAAATATTTATTTTATGTGGATATAAATGATGGATTTATTTATGTGGTTATAAATGAAGGAATTAATGTTGAGGTGTTTTATTAGTATTTTGTCGGATTGGAGGTATTAAAAATCAAACCAGTGTTTTTGAGATATATTGCGGGAGTTATAATTTTTAATCCGACCGTTGGATCGTTGTAATTTTTGGATATGTTATACATATATAAGTTGAGTATATGTCCACAAATTTTGAATTGTTAAAAATGAGCGTATGATTTGTTATGAATTTTAAGAGGTGGCTGATTCGAAAATCAGGTTATAAATCATTTTGGTGGAAAATTCTAGAATTGGTGGGCCCCACTCTTGGTTGGTGAAGAAATGTGCTGAGATTTTTATTCAAATGTGGTGGGTGGGAATAATAGTAGAGTAAAGCCATCAGTTGAAGGTTGTCTCGCTTCGGCGTGCTTTAACATTTTCCTATAAAGAGAGGCTAAGTTAGAATTGAAAATCACACCGTAAACAAGTTTTCTCTTTCTCTCTAGATTATCGAGTGTATTTTGTAAGTATTTAGATACTTTGTGAGTTTTCATTAATCATTGCAAGTTTCCTTGGGTCTTTATAACCGATATTAGATCGTAAGTACTCGATATTTTGAGGTAAGGGATATTATCTTCTTCTTAAATGATATTTTCTTCAATATCATTATCTTAGAAATATTGGTATGAACTTTTTATCAAATTTGGAACTTTTTGTGTTTGGGGTTCTTATTCACGATACTAAGACTATTCACGAATCACGACACTATTCAATAGAAAAATGAAATTTTCTTCTTTTTGTCCAAGTTGTCTATTATGGTTACTATCTTTGATTGTATCCATGTTTTGATCATTATTTTTGAATTCTGCTTCAAAATTGGTTATTTCAGAATATTATTGAACTTGGATAAACTGTAATACGAATCCTTAATATTTGATCTGTTATCTCACTGGATTCGTTTTCTTTAAAATATTCTGCTTCAAATGAATGATTACCTAATGATTACCACTCTGGTTGTAATCGTGGCCGTGATAATAGAAGGAACGAGTCAGGAGGAGATTTCAAAAGGAGAAGGTACAACAATGATAGCGTAAAGACGTCAACACCAACATCAACTATTTCTAGGGGAGGAGAACGACCACCGGTCGTATGTTACAAATGCGGGAAAGATGGACACATCAGCCTAAACTGCCCACAACAATCCAAGGTGTGTTATAACTGTGGAAAGGAAGGTCATATAGCTAGAGATTGTCTAGTTGCGAAACCAAGTTCAACAGGGATGGTGACTCCAAAGGCTGTCCCGGACAAGTTAAAGTCAGTGGTTCTTGGAAGGGCGTTTGTCGTGACTGCCCAAAACGCGAGGAACCCAAACGAGATGATCACGGGTAAGCTAATCATAAACTCTTGCAAAGTTTATACCTTATTAGATACCGGTTCTACCCATTCTTTTATCTCTCCTGCTTGTGCTCAACGCTTAAACTTGACTCAAGAAATTAGACTTTGACTTATCTGCTGAGTCACGTTAGAGAAACTTTGTTACATCTATCGCTTTTTAAATCTTGCATGATTCAAGTCGGTACCATCACATTACTCGCCGCCAATCTTTATTTCGTTGAAAATTCTTGCATTTGATGTGATTTTGGGGATTTATTGGTTAACCACGATCATGCTAAAATTAATTATTTTCGTAAGGTTGTTAGTTTTCATATTCCTAACCAACCTATTATGCTAATTCAAACAACCAAACCACTAAAATCAGTCACTGTCATATCAAGCCATAAAGCTATTCGTTTATTGAAAAACGGATGTCAAGCTTTCTTAGCCCATGTCACGGACTTGAACAAAAACACGTTAGATTTGAATACTATTTCTATTGTTAGTGAATTTCCTGATGTATTTCCTAAAGAACTTCCCGGTTTACCCCTAGAATGTGAAGTTGAATTCTTTATTGACCTTGAACCTGGTACAAAGCCCATTTCTAAAACCCCATATCGAATGGCTCCTATTGAACTTCAGGAGTTAAAGGTCAAACTACAGGAGTTGTTGGACATCGTTTTATTCGGCCCCAAGTACATCTCCTGGGGTGCTCTGTGTTATTCAGTGAAAGAAGAAAGACGGGAGTATGTGACTTTGTAGACGACTACCGAGAGTTGAACCATGTCACTATCAAGAATAGGTATCCGCTACCTCGCATTGATGACCGTTTGACCAACCATAAGGAGCATAATTCTTTTCAAAGATCGATCTTCGCTCGGATATCATCAATTGAAGATTAAAATTGAGGATATTCCAAAGACTCCCTTCGTAACTCCTCGATGACAGGCATTATGAATTCTTAGTCATGTCTTTTGGATCGACTAATGCTCCCGCCGCTTTCATGGATATGATGAACCGTGTGTTTAAAGAATACTTGGATCGGCTTCGTTGTTGTCTTTATTGATGACATCCTCATCTATTCCAAAAGCCGTGAAGATCATGAGCACCATTTGAAGTCGGTAATCGCAAAGGCTTCGTGATAACAAGTTGTATGCCAAGTTGAAAAAATGCGAGTTCGCTCGAGGAAGTAGCATTCCTTGGACACGTGGTGTCAAAACATGGAGTATATATCGATTCCGACGAAGATTGAAGCCATACAAAGTTGGGATTAACCAAAGTCTGTTGATCAAGCACGTAGCTTTCGGGCTTATTTGGTTATTATTTGAGATTCATGGAAGAATTTTTCGAATCGCTACTCCGTTAACTCAAACTAACTCGTAAAGATATAAAATTGGTTGGAACGAGGATGCGAGAAGAGTTTTCAAGAACTCAAAAGAAGACTCATTTCGGCATTTGTTTTCGACAATACCATCCGGTTCGGATGGATTTGTTATCTACAACGATGCTTCGTGCAAAGGGTTAGGATGTGTTCTCATGCAACATGGGAAAGTCATAGTTTATGCCTCACTAAGAACTCAAAGAATATGAGAGGAATTATCCTACTCATGATTTGGAGTCAGCAAAGCATGTTTTGCGCATGAAGATTTGGAGACACTACCAGTATGGGAGAAAGTGGAGATCTATATGATCATAAAAGCCTCAAATATTTCTTCACCCAAAAGGAACTCAACACGCAAGAACGATGTTGGCTCGAGCTGTTGAAAGATTACGATTACACTATCCAATATCATCCAAGAAAAGCAAACGTGGTAGCTGACGCATTAAGTAGAAGATCATATGCGGGTACGAGTGCAATGTTGTTAACACAAAGGTCCATTTTGTATGACTTGCAAAGGATGGAGATAGAGATGAAGGCTCCAAGTACCCACGTGATGATATCAAACATGCGAGTAGAACCGACTTTAATCGATAAAGTTAAAGCTGCTCAAGCTACGGACATGGAGCTGATGCGTACGAAGAAGAAAGTGCAAGAAGGTGTTATTCCAGAAGCAAGAATCGATGAAGAAGGAATACTTCGAGTCAACTCTAGACTTTGTGTTCCTAACGATTCTGACTTAACGCATAGAATCATGATGGAGGCACACAACAAACCATTTGCAATCCATCCTGGGAGTACCAAAATGTATCATGATCTGCGACATACATTTTAGTGGAGCAATATGAAAAGAGAGATCGCGGAGTTTATCTCGAGGTGTTTAACTTGTCAACGTGTAAAGGCGGAGCATCAAATGCCAAAGGGTCCATTACAACCACTTGAGATTCCGAAATGGAAGTGGGAACACATTACTATGGATTTCACATACGGGTCTTCCTAAGGTTTTCAAGGCATAGATGCGATTTGGGTTATTGTTGATAGATTAACCAAGTCCGCCCATTTCTTGCCTATATACGTGAGACTTATTCCTCGAAACGCGTCTTGCTAGTATATACGTGAACGAGATTGTGAGATTGCACGGCATGCCAAGATCCATAGTTTTGGATCGTGACCCAAGATTCACTTCACGATTTGGGGTTAGCTTACGTAAACCTATGGGCACGGATTTATTTATTTGGCCGTAGATACCATCCTCAAACGGATGGACAATCGAGAGAACTATTCAAACTCTTGAAGATCTATTAAGACTCGTGGTCCTAGATCTCAAAGGAGTTGGGATAAGTACTACCATTGGTGGAATTCTCCACAACAACAAAGCTTATCAAAGCAAGCATAGGTGTGGCTCCATTCGAGGCGTTGTATGGAAGAAAATATCGTTGTCCAGTATGCTAGAACGAGGTGGGTGAAGCAACATTGTTGGGACTAGAGTTGGTACGCATGACTACAGAGAAGATCCAAACGATTCGACAACGTATACAAACGGCACATGATCGACAAAAGAGTTATGCGGATCTTCATCGGAAGGACGTGGAATTTAATATTGGGGATCATGTATTGTTACGTGTTGCACCATGGAAGGGAGTTACAAGATTTGAGAAGAAAGGAAAGCTTAATCCAAGATTTGTTGGTCCATTTGAGATTCTTGACCGAATAGGAAATGTGGCCTATAGACTCGCATTACCTCCAAGTATGTCTCGTGTTCGTAATGTTTTTCAGATATCTATGCTTTGTAAATATGTTAAAGACCCGAACCACATTATTGAGTTAGAACCAGACGAGATAGCTGAAGATTTAACGCATGACGAGGAGGTACTGTTAAGATCTTGGATAGAAAGAGATGTCCTACGATGAAGGTTATACCACAAGTTAAGGTTTTGTGGAGAAACCATGCTATCAAGAGATGACCGGGAGTTGGAATCGTAAATGAAAGCGAGGTATCCTCACCTTTTCAAACACTGTGTACGCACGTCAATTTCGAGGACGAAATTTCATAAGGAGGGAGGTTGTAAGACCCCAACTTTTTAATGAATAAAATCAAATTTTCTTTATTTATTATTGTGAATAATAAGGTATTAATTTGATATAATAACTTTGGTTATGGGTGAAATGTGAAAATTTTGCAAAATAAGCAAAGGTTATTAAATAATCATCATTTGGGAATATTCATTTGGTCGTGGAATATTCTTTTCGCTTTTGGGAATATTCGCATTTACTGCAGCAGCCCAATTTCAGGGCCCCATAACGGATAAATTACGAATGAAGAAAATGACAAAAATTGAATAAATAATGGCGAAGTTGTTACTGCTAACATCGTTGGAATACCCGGTGGTTAAAGTAAAGTAATACGCGTTGTTGCATAAAGAGTATATACCAGATTATTGCAAAGATTGTTGAATTATCGATCCTTACGTAAGAAGGCACTACTCAATAATTGTCACAAAGAATTATCGCTCAATATTTTATTTTATTGATTCAATAATTGTTGCATTGATATTTTATATTATTGTTGTTTCAATAATCGTCATCGCACAAGAGATCTCCATTATCGATCAATAATTCATATTATTTGGAATAATATTATTAGATAACATTATTGGCAATGTCTTGAAAGTTTCGTCAAGGAGAGGTTTGTTCACCTAATCAAGGCGCCAAGTAAGGAGAAATCCTTATCGAAAGTCCCCTCTTTCTCGGGAACTACCGTCATTATAAATGTGATTTCGTAATATTATTTGTGAATAATTAATCATCGATTCATATGATAAGAAAATATTTATTTTATGTGGATATAAATGATGGATTTATTTACGTGGTTATAAATGAAGGAATTAATGTTGAGGTGTTTTATTAGTATTTTATTTGGATTGGAGGTATTAAAATCAAACCAAAGTGTTTTTTGAGATATATATCATAGAGTTATAATTTTTAATTAAACCGACTTGGATCGTTGTAATTTTTGGATATGTTATACATTTATAAGTTTAGTATATGTCCACAAATTTTGAATCGTTAAAATGAGCGTATGATTTGTTATGAATTTTAAGAGGTGTATTTCGATTCGTAAATCAAAGTTATAAATCATTTTGGTGGAAAATTTAGAATTGGTGGGCCCCACTTGGTTGGTGAAGAAATGTGCTGAAATTTTTATTCAAATGTGGTGGGTGGGAATAGTAAGAGTAAAGCCATCAAAAAAAAGTTAAGTCTCGCTTTGCTTTCTATAACATTTTCCTATAAATAGAGGGCTAAGTTAGAATTGAAAATCACACCGTAAACAAGTTTTTTCTCTTTTCTCTCTAGATTATCGAGTGTATTTTATGAGTATTTAGATACTTTTTGAGAGTTTCGCTATTAATCGCTGCAAGTTTCCTTCAAATTTTATACCGATATTCCGATCGTAAAGATCGATATTTTGAGGTAAGGGATATTATCTTCTTCTTAAATGATATTTTCTTCAATATCATTATGCCAAATATTGGTATGACTTTTTTATCAAATTTGGAACTTTTTTGTGTGGGTTTACTATTTACTAAGACTATTCACGATAATAGACTATTTATTAATACTCACTATTCACCTAAAAATGAAAATTTCTTCTTTTTGTCCAAGTTGTCTATTATGGTTACTATCTTTGATCAGATCCATGTTTTTTGATCATTATTTTGAATTTTCGCTTCAAAATTGGTTATTTGGAATATTATTGAACTTCGATAAACCGTAATACTTAATCCTTAATATTTGATCCGTTATCTCACCGGATTCGCTTTTCTTTAAAATATTTTTCATCATCCTCACCCTAAATGATGATATTAAATGAATATCTTCGGCCGTAGAAGGCAAAGATGAATGATTACCTAATGAATATCTTTGGGTCAGAAAAGTGAAAAGATGAACAGTGTGTGAGATGAATATGACTAACCCGGTGATACAAATGAATATCTTTGGCCTCAGAAAAAAAAAGATGAATATTTGATTCAAGATGATATATCGATTGATGTTGTGTGGATAAAATATTGATGATGGATTTTTAAATCTTAGAAGATAGTAGAATTCTTTCTCTACTGACTCTTCTAATGGATTGTCATTTTTTCCACCGCAGCTTGTTGATCTAAAACTTGTTGTCTATTATATTTTATCGATTATTCCTCGTGAAGACTAATGATAATTTGTTGTATATTATCTTAGTCATAATATTCTTTATCGGGCTAGTTGAGCTCACCCTTTTTCCTTTTTGTTCCATTTTTCTTCTCGTGGAGGTGAGAACATAGCAGAACTAGTGGGTAATTGAGTGATGGTTCTAGAAAGTTGTTTTTAAAGTCCTCACTATTTTTAAAATAGTGTATCAATAATTGTAATGAGGACTCCTTTTGAGTTTTTATACTCTATTTGTATATTAAACTCACAGCTTTAATGAAGTCAGATTTGTTTTGCATCATGTATTTGGCATTTCGAATGGGTGATGTATACCTATTTTTGGGGCGCACAATTAGTATCATAATAAAGTAAAAGCCCGAGCCTCTATCGGTGACTTTTTGTTGATGAGGGATGCATTTGGCCGCACTCTAGGGGTGATGCTGCATGGTGGTACCGATAGGTACTCGGTGAGGTGTTAACCTGGTTGGTGTCCAAAGTCACGCTTAGTATCGAGCTTAGGATATGATCCCGGCCGAGATGTGAGACAAAAACTAGGAGGGGAGAGACGGGAATTCCTTCGCTAAGTATGACCTGACTAAGTTTATTTGGTATTTATTCGATCTATCACGAGTATAGGATAATATGTTGCATGACTATTAACCCTTGTTTTATGGCAGTATTTAAGAATGGCAGCTGAGAACGTTAATAATGGAGTGAATCAGACCGTGGAGACACCTTTGATCACTACCTAGGGGAACGTGCAACAGGAAGGCAATAATCCTCCCGTAAACAACGCTACCAAACAAATGATGAATGATGGGATGTTTAGAAGCTTTTTTGCAGCTCATGCAAAACCGCACGAGGGAGACTCGCACAAAAATAGGGTGGAAATGCTAAGAATGCGCGCTTGTCACAACCAAGCAGCTTCAAAGAGTTGGGACCACCGTAATTTAAGGGAAAGCTCGATCCGATCATGGCGTAAACGTGGGTCAAACAAATTACCAAGATATTCGATGTCTTGGGATGCACGGAAGAATGTAAGGTTCCATTCGCCACCTTTATGTTCATGGTGAGGCAGATCATCGGTGGGAGTCTCATGAAGCGCACCACTACCACCGCAAGACTCAAGATGTCTTGGGAAACATTTCGAAACTATTCAATGACAAGTACTTTCCCGAAAGTATTCGCTATATGAAGGAGGTGGAGTTTATCGATCGAACAAAACAATACGACGGTGTCCCAAAGACGAGGCTAAGTTTGCAGAGTTATCCGTGTTCGCACCTCATTTGGTCGAAAATGAGGAACGAATGACGAAGATGTTTCGAGAGGTCTAAAGCCCGAGATTCGACAATATCTTATCTCTCATAAATTTTCTTTATATTCAGATGTTGTAAAATGTGGCTCAATTATTAGAGCGAGATAATGAGTATGTTCAACCGAGGAACACAAACTGTGGTCATACCGGGGGCGGCCATCATCTGAGCAATGACAACCGGAGGGAAGGAAAGCATTCTGGACAAAAGCAGAACCACTCCGGTGGTAATCGTGGGCCGTGATAATAGAAGGAGCGAAGTCCTGGAGGAGATTTCAAAAAGAGAAGGTACAACAATGATAAGCAGAAAGACGCCAAAGACCAACATCAACTATTTCTAGGGGAGGAGAACGACCACCGGTCGTATGTTACAAATGCGGGAAAGACGGACACATTAGCCCAAACTGCCCACAACAATCCAAGGTGTGTTATAATTGTGGAAAGGAAGGTCATATAACTAGAGATTGTCTAGTTGCGAAACCAAGTTCAACAGGGATGGTGACTCCAAAGGCTGTCCCGGACAAGTTAAAGTCAGTGGTTCTTGGAAGGGCGTTTGTCGTGACTGCCCAAAATGCGAGGAACCCAAACGAGGTGATCACGTGTAAGCTAATCATAAACTCTTGCAAAGTTTATACCTTATTAGATACCCTGCTTCTACCCATTCTTTTTTATCTCTCCCGCTTGTGCTCAACGCTTAAACTCGACTCCGAGAAATTAGACTTCGACTTATCGGCTGAGACTGCGTTAGAGAAACTTTCGTTACATCTACTATTTTTAAATCTTGCATGATTCAAGTCGGTACCATCACATTACTCCGCCAATCTTATTTCGTTGAAAATTCTTGCATTTGATGTGATTTGGGGATTGATTGTTTACCACCACGATCATGCTAAAATTGATTTTTTTCGTAAGGTGTTAGTTTTCATATTCCTAACCAACCTATTATGCTAATTCAAACAACCAAACCACTAAAATCAATCATCGTCATATCAAGCCATAAAGCTATTCGCTTTTATTGAAAATTGGATGTCAAGCTTTCTTAGCCCATGTCACTTGACTTGAACAAAAACACGCCGATTTGAATACTATTTCTATTGTTAGTGAATTTCCGATGTATTTTTCAAGAACTTCCCGCCTCACCCCCCGTAACGTGAAGTTGAATTCTTTATCGACCTTGAACCCGTACAAAGCCCATTTCTAAAACCCCATATCGAATGGCTCCTATGAACTTCAGAGTTAAAGGTCCAACTACAGGAGTTGTTGGACATCGGTTTTATTCGCCCTAGTACATCTCCTCGGGGTGCTCCCGTGTTATTCAGAAAGAAGAAAGACGGGAGTATGTGACTTTGTATCGACCACCGAGAGTTGAACCATGTCACTATCAAGAATAGGTATCCGCTACCTCGCATTGATGACCGTTTGACCAATTGCAAGGAGCACAATTCTTTTCAAAGATCGATCTTCGCTCGGATATCATCACCAAGATTAAAACCGAGGATATTCCAAAGACGCCTTTTCGTAACTCCCAGACGGCATTATGAATTCTTAGTCATGTCTTTTTGATCGACTAATGCTCCCCGCCGCTTTCATGGATACGATGAACCGTGTGTTTAAAGAATACTTGGATCGTTCTGTTGTTGTGTTTTTATTGATGACATCCTCATCTATTCCAAAAGCCGTGAAGATCATGAGCACCATTTGAAGTCGGTAATCGCAAAGGCTTCGTGATAACAAGTTGTATGCCAAGTTGAAAAAATGCGAAGTTCGCTCGAGGAAGTAGCATTCCTTGGACACGTGGTGTCAAAACATGGAGTATCCGTCAACCGACGTAAGATTAAAGCCATACAAAGTTGGGAGCAACCAAAGTTTGCGGATCAAGCACGTAGCTTTTCGGGCTTAATGGTTATTATCGGAGATTCGTGGAAGGATTTTTCGAATCGCTATCCGCTAACTCGGGTAACTCAGTAAAGATATAAAATTTATTGGAACGAGGATCGTGAGAAGAGTTTTCAAGAACTCAAGAGAAGACTCATTTTTTGCACTGTTTCGACAATACCATCCGGTTCTGGATGGATTTGTTATCTACAAATGATGCTTGTGCAAAAAGGGTTAGGATGTGTTCTCATGCAACATGGGAAAGTCATAGCCTTTATGCCTCTGGCAAGAACTCAAAGAATATGAGAGGAATTATCCTACTCATGATTTGGAGTCAAGTGCAAATGTTCAAGCGTTGAAGATTTGGAGACACTACCAGATGGGAGAAAGTGGAGATCTATACAGATCATAAAAGCCTCAAATATTTCTTCACCCAAAAAGAACTCAACACGCAAGAACGACGTTGGCTCGAATCGCTGAAAGATTACGATCACACCATCCAATATCATCCGAAAAGCAAACGGTAGCCGACGATTACAAGTAAGATCATACGCGGCACGAAGTGCAATGTTGTTAACACAAAGGTCCATTTTGTATGACTTGCAAAGGATGGAGATAGAGATGAAGGCTCCAAGTACCCACGTGATGATATCAAACATGCGAGTAGAACCGACTTTAATCGATAAAGTTAAAGCCGCCAAGCTACGGACATGGAGCCGATGCGCATGAAGAAGAAAGTGCAAGAAGGTGTTATTCCGTAGCAAGAATCGATGAAGAAGGAATACTTGAGTCAACTCTCAGACTTTCAGGTTCCTAACGATTCTCGATTTAAGCATAGAATCATGATGGAGGCACACAACAAACCATTTGTAATCCATCTCGGGAGTACCAAAATGTATCATGATCTTCGACATACATTTTGGTGGAGCAATATGAAAGAGAGATCGCATGAGTTTATCTCGAGGTGTTTAACTTGTCAACGGTAAAAGTGAGCATCAAATGCCAAAGGGTCCATTACAACCACTGAGATTCAAATGGAAGTGGGAACACATTACTATGGATTTCAACATTACGGGTCTTCCCAAGGTTTCTCAAGGCATAGATGCGATTTGGGTTATTGTTGATAGATTAACCAAGTCCGCCCATTTTTGCCTATACGTGAGACTTATTCCTCGAACGCCTTGCTAGTATGTACGTGAACGAGATTGTGAGATCGCACGGCATGCCAAGATCCATAGTTTTCGGATCGTGACCCAAGATTCACTTCACGATTTTGGGTTAGCTTACGTAAAGCTATGGGCACGGATTTACGATTCAAGCTAAGATACCATCCTCAAACGGATGGACAATCAGAGAGGACTATTCAACTCTTCAAGATCTATTAAGACTGTGGTCCTAGATCTCAAAGGAGTTGGGATAAGTACCTACCATTGGTGGAATTCTCCTACAACAACAGTTATCAGGCGAGCATAGGTGTGGCTCCATTCGAGGCATTGTATGGAAGAAAATGTCGTTCTCCAGTATGCTGGGACGAGGTGGGTGAAGCAACATTGTTGGGACCAGAGTTGGTACGCATGACTACAGAGAAGATCCAAACGATTCGACAACGTATACAAACGGCACAAGATCGACAAAAGAGTTATGCGGATCTTCATCCAAGGACGTGGAATTTAATATCGGGGATCATGTATTGTTACGTGTTGCACCATGGAAGGGAGTTACAAGATTTGGGAAGAGAGGAAAGCTTAATCCAAGATTTGTTGGTCCATTTGAGATTCTCGACCTAATAGGAAATGTGGCCTATAGACTCAGCATTACCTCCAAGTATGTCCTCGTGGTTCATAATGTTTTTCACATATCTATGCTTCAGTAAATATGTTAAAGACCCGAACCACATTATCGAAGTTAGAACCAGACGAGATAGTCAAGATTTAACGACGAGGAGGTACTGTTAAGATCTTGGATAGAAAGAGCATGTCCCACGCACGAAGGTTATACCACAAGTTAAGGTTTTGTGGAGAAACCATGCTATCAAGAGATGACCGGGAGTTGGAATCGTAAATGAAAGCGAGGTATCCTCACCTTTTCAAACACTGTGTACGACGTCAATTTCGAGGACTAAATTTCATAAGGAGGGAGGTTGTAAGACCCCAACTTTTTAATGAATAAAATCAAATTTTCTTTATTTATTATTGTGAATAATAAGGTATTAATTTGATATAATAACTTTGGTTATGGGTGAAATGTGAAAATTTTGCAAAATAAGCAAGTGGTTATAAAATATTCATTTTGGTTTTGGAATATTCTTTTCGTCGGGATATTATTCGTTGGGAATATTCGACGACGCGCAACCAATTATTGGGCCCCATAAATCTGATAACTACGAATGAAGAAAACGAAAAATCGAAAATTTAAAAAATGACGTAGTTGTTACTGCTAACATCGCTTGAATACCCGGTGGTTAAAATAAAGTAATACGCGTTGTTGCACAAGAAGATACCAGACAAGCACAAGATTGTTGAATTATCGATCCTTACGTAAGAAGGCACTACTCAATAATTGTCACACAGAGAATTATCGCTCAATATTTTATTTTATTGATTCAATAATTGTTGCATTGATATTTTATATTATTGTTGTTTCAATTAATCGTCACCGCACAAGAGATCTCCATTATCGATCAATAATTCATATTATTTGAATAATATTATTAGATAACATTATTGGTAATGTCTAGAAAGTTCATCAAGGAGAGGTTTGTTCACCTAATTGCGCGTTAGTAAGGAGAAATCCTTATCTGAAAGCCCCTCTTCCTGGGAAATATTTCGGTTGTCATAAATGTGATTTCAGTAATATTATTTGTGAATAATTAATCATTGATTCATATGATAAGAAAATATTTATTTTATGTGGATATAAATGATGGATTTATTTACGTGGTTATAAATGAAGGAATTAATGTTGAGGTGTTTTATTAGTATTTTGTCTGATGGAGGTATTAAAAATCAAACCAAGTGTTTTTGAGAGATATATCATGGAGTTATAATTTTAATCCGACCGTTGGATCGTTGTAATTTTTGGATATGTTATACATATATAAGTTTAGTATATGTCCACAAATTTTGAATCGTTAAAATGAGCGTATGATTTGTTATGAATTTTAAGAGGTGGTTGATTATTGTAAATCAAAGTTATAAATCATTTTGGTGGAAAATTCTAGAATTGGTGGGCCCCACTCTTGGTTGGTGAAGAAATGTCTTTGAGATTTTTATTCAAATGTGGTGGGTGGGAATAGTAGCAGTAAAGCCATCAAAGTTGCAAGTTAAGTCCTCTTTGCAAGGCTAACATTTTTTCCTATAAATAGAGGCTAAGTTAGAATTAAAAATCACACCGTAAAACAAGTTTTCTCTCTCTCTCTCTAGATTATCGAGTGTATTTTGTGAGTATTTAGATACTTTGTGAGTTTCTTTAATCGCTGCAAGTTTTTTTCAAATTTTATACCGATATTTCGATCGTAAGTAATCGATATTTTGAGGTAAGGGATATTATCTTCTTCTTAAATGATATTTTCTTCAATATCATTATGCCAAATATTGGTATGAACTTTTTATCAAATTTGAAACTTTTTGTTTTGGGGTTATTTATTCACGGTTACTATTATTCACGATATACACTTTATTCATGAATACGGCACTATTCACCTAAAAATGAAATTTTCTTCTTTTGTCCAAGTTATCTATTATGGTTACTATCTTGATCAGATCCATGTTTTGATCATTATTTTGAATTTCGCTTCAAAATTGGTTATTTCGTAATATTATTGAACTTGGATAAACCGTAATACTTAATCCTTAATATTTGATCCGTTATCTCACCGGATTCGCTTTTTCTTTAAAATATTTTTCATCATCCTCAATCCTAAATGATGATATAAATGAATATCTTTGGCTCAGTAGTAAAAGATGAATGATTACCTAATGAATATCTTTGCCCAGTAGTGCAAAGATGAACAGTGTATTGAGATGAACACGATCAACTCGGTGATACAAATGAATATCTTTGGCTCAGTAGTGCAAAGATGAATATTTGATTCAAGATGAATATCGATTGATGTTACAGGATAAAATATTGATGATGGACTTTTAAATCTTAGAAGATAGTAGAATTCTTTCTCTAATTGACTCTTCTAATGGATTGTTGTTTTTCACCGCAATTGTTGATCTAAAACTTGTTGTCTATTATATTTTATCGATTATTCCTCGTTCAAGACTAATGATAATTTGTCAGATATTATCTTAGTCATAATATTCTTTATCGGGCTAGTTGAGCTCACCTTTTTTTGTTATTTTTCTTCTCGTGAGGTGAAAACATAGCAGAACTAATCGGGGTGAGAGTGATGGTTCTAGAAAGTTGTTTTTTAAATTCCTCACTATTTTTAAAATAGTGTATCAATAATTGTAATGAGGAATCCTTTTGAGTTTTTATACTCTATTTGTATTTAAACTCACGGTTTAATGAAGTTATATTTATTTTCGTACCATGTATTTGGCGACTTGAATGGGTGATATATATACTATTTTGGGGATCATATACACAATGCATGAATCACATGAAATTGATTTAATAAAGGATGGTGTCTAGAATAAAGATTGAGTATTTTTGATAAGGTAAAAGTGTTATTTTGAATTTAATCTTGCTTATGTATAATGCCTATAGATATTTAGAAGCTTTCTTTCAATTTCGTAATTTGTGGAATCCAAAATTATTTTTGAATTTTGTGGGTATATTCACTGCAAACCCTCACGAGACACAACTCGTCCACTTGGGGTAACCTTGGGGTTTAAAGGCTTGTTGCGCAAGCTAAGTGCAATCGTGTTTCCTACGAAAATGGGGTAGTGTAATTTTTGTTTTATTTTACTCGAGGACGAGCAAAAGCTATGTATGGAGGTATTTGATAGACACGTAATTCATACATTTTATTATCCCTAATTTTGTCCTTTTAATTATATTAGTTTATTAAATTAATATGTTTTATTTTATTTTGTAGGATTTAATATTTGTTGCAATAAAGTCAAAATCTTGGTGATCAAGCGATATTTAATGCTCTTATTCATGTAAGGAATATCTGAGAAGAATCCTACTGATGAGAAGGAAAGAGGTGGAACAATCTTGGTGTGCAAGTCAAATCCAACAAGAGAAAGGAAAGTCAATCTAAAAGATCCCTTTATCTAGAAGATCTTTTTGGGAAGTTGATTACCACTAGGAAATTGAAACCTACATGGAAAGGGAACAAAAGTGTCCAAATTCAATGAATCTAAATTAGGTTTCAAAGTTATTTTCCCTATAAATATGTCTCTTGTTTTAGAGAAGAAGGTATTAGGTATTGTATTAGTTTATGTTAGGAGTAGATGTAGATTAAATTACGTCTTCATTGTACGTTCGTTGGATGATCGTTAATTAAAGGGAGTTTTCTTATTTATTTTTAATCTTCTTCTTTTCTTTATTTTAATTAGTTTAATTATTTTCCATGTCTAGCTAAATTCTTTTATCTAGGATGAAGATGAAGATGAAATTAAATAATTATTCGTGATAATATTTTTCATCTCTTCTATTATTTATGCTTTTATGTTTAATTGATTTCGCTTTCATGTTTCGTTATTGAAATAAATTCATTTTATAGTTCTTATGTGATTTTAAATTTATTAAGAGGTTTTGATAGATTATTGTTAAGATATGAGTTTTTCATAATCCATGCTTGCTCAAAGAAGTTTTGATGGGTTATAGTTAATCCTTAAATTTTCATAGTCTATGTTTGCCCACGTTAATTGTAAATTACTAAATTAAAGGGAAAGGAGATCAAAATCATAGTGAGTTATAAAATAGAAGAGATTGAATTATATGTTATGATTATTATTTAATGGATTCAGATTCCTAGATTGTTTTTCTCCTTATTTATTTTAATATTCTAGGTAATCATTTCTAAATCTTTATTTCTAATTCGCCTAAAATAGATATTAAGGATACATTAAATTAATTTAGTCTCTGTAGGTTCGATCTGTACTTGTCAGTTCTTCAATTAGATATTGTGCTCTTGCAGTACATAATTTTAACACATCAAGATCATATGCGGGTACGAGTGCAATATTGTCAACACAAAGGCCCATTTTGTATGACTTACAAAGGATGGAGATAGATTTAAAGACTCCAGGGACCCATGTGATGATGATGAATATACGAGTAAAACCGACTTAAGTCGATAAAGTTAAAGCTGCTCAAGCTACAGACCTGGAACTGATACTTATGAGGAAGAAAGTGCAAGAAGGTGCTATGCCGGAAGCAAGAATCGATGAAGAATAAATACTTCGAGTCAACTTCAGACTTTGTGTTCCTAACGACCCTGATTTAAAGTATAAAATCATGATGGAGGCGCACAACACACCGTTTGCAATCCATCTTGGGAGTACCAAAATGTATCATGATCTTCGACATACATTTTGGTGGAGCAATATGAAGAGAGAGATAGCGGAGTTTATCTCAAAGTATTTAACTTATCAACGAGTCAAGGCGGAGCATCAAGTACCAAAAGGTCCATTGTAACCACTTTAAATTCTAGAATGGAAGTGGGAGCACATTACCATGGATTTCGTTACTGGTCTTCCCAAGGTTTCTCAAGGCATAGATGCAATTTGGGTCATTGTTGATAGATTAACCAAGTCTACTCATTTCTTACCGATACGAGAAACTTATACACTTGAACGTCTTGCTAGTATGTACATAAACGAGATTGTAAGATTGCATGGTATGCCAGTATCCATAGTTTTTGATCGAGACCCAAGATTCACTTCAAGATTTTGGGTTAGTTTGCAAAAAGCTATGGGCACGGATTAATGATTTAGTTTGGCATATCATCCTCAAACAGACGGGCAACCAGAAAGGACTATTCAAACTATTGAAGATTTATTAAGACTCTGTGTCCTTGACTTCAAGGGAATTTGGGACAAGTTCTTACCATTGGTGGAGTTTTTCTACAACAATAGTTATCAAGCAAGTATTGACATGACTCCATTTGAGGCGTTGTATGGGAGAAAGTGTCGTTCTACAGTATGCTGGGATGAGGTGGGTGAAGCAACGTTGTTGGGACCGGAGTTGGTACGTATGACTATAGAAAAGATTCAAACGATCCGACAACGTATAAAAACCTCACAAGTTCAACAAAAGAGTTATGTTGATCTTCATCGAAAGGACGTAGAATTCGATATTAGAGATCATGTGTTGTTACGTGTTGCTCCATGGAAAGGAGTTACGAGATTTGGAAAGAGAGAAAAGTTCAATCCTCGATTCATTGGCCCATTTTTAATCCTCAAGCGAGTAGGAACTGTGACCTATAGACTCGCCTTACCGCCAAGTATGTCTCATGTTCATAATGTTTTTTACATATCTATGTTACGTAAATATGTGAAAGACCCGAACCACATTATTTAGTTAGAACCAGACGAGATAGAGGAAGATTTAACGTATGAAGAGTTACCTGTTAAAATCTTGGATAAGAAGGATCATGTTCTACGCTCCAAGGTTATACCTCTAGTCAAAGTTTTGTGGAGAAACTACGATGTGGAGAAAATGACTTTGGAGTTAGAATCTGAGATGAAGTCAAGGTATCCTCATCTCTTCGACATACCATGTATGTACCCTAATTTCGAGGACGAAATTTCATAAGAAGGGGAGGTTGTAAGACCCCAACTTTTATGAATAAAGAATAATTTTCTCAAAATATATTTTTGAATATTATGGTGTGGATTTGATATGATGTTATAGTTGTGGTTAATATTTATAAATTTTGCGAAGTAAGCAAGTGGTTATATAATATTCGATTGGTCGAGGAATATTCGTTTTAACAGGAAATATTCGTACGACGGCACAATCATTGGTGGACCCCACAACGAAAGTATTGTCGTAGTTAGAAAACAAAAAAAAATTATCTTTTTATAAAAATATGTTGTGAAAGTTTTACTGTTAAGCTGTTGAACTACCCAGTAGTAAAAGTACAAGATGTCTGGCGTAGTTGCATAGAGCACTACCGGTATTGATTATTGATGCTTACGTGAGAAATCACTCGATTAAACTCAATTATTGCTATGAAGAATCTTCGTGATCATATCTCTCATATTATTGATTCAATTATTGTGACAGTGTCATATGTATAATATGTTATATTATTAAATCAATAATTGAGACGGCAAAGTTATTCATATTATTATTTATAATATTGACAATGTCTAGAAGTTCTGTCAAGGAGAGGTTTGGTCACCTAATTGCGCGCCAATAAGGAGAAATCCTTATCGGAAAGCCCCTTCATTCATGGGAACGACCTGGTTGTTAAATATTGTGAATTATAATATTAATGATGAATAAGTTCGTATTGATTATAGATGAAATTGATAGTTCCATTGTGTGGGAATTATTAGTGTTAGTATAAATTGATATTTATTTCGATAATAATTGATGTCTGGAGGTTAAATTGACCAATCGGGTATTCGGGGTACTTTTCGTGTCGGAGTACTATTCACGAATTACTATTCATGGATTACTATTCACCCGGTTACTATTCACTCTAGTATTGTTCACTCAGGTATTTGGGACACTTTTCGTGTTGGGGTACTATTCACGGGGTACTATTCCTGAAGTACTATTTACGGAGTACTATTCACCCGAAAAATATATTTCTTTTCGGTCCAAATCATTTTTGAGTACAATATTATTCCATGAGGAGATGTGATAATTTTTCAGACCGTTGGTTAAAGTTATAATAGTAAATTAATATGGATCGTTGGTTGAAGATATAATAGTAAATCAATTTGGACCGCTGGTGAAAAGTTATAATAGTAAATCAATATGGATCGTTAGTTTAAAGTTTTAATAGTAAATCAGTATGGACCGTTGCTTTAAGTTTTAATAGTAAATCAATATGGACCGTCCATTTAAAAGTAAATCAATCTGGACCGTTCATGAATTAGTTGCTATTCAGTCCATTCTCCTGTAAATAGAAGCTCATTCCTTCATTATTTTTACGAATTCACTGAAACTCTAGAGAGAAACTATAGAGAGAAAGAAGAAAAGTATTCTGCTACTCCAGTATTCAGTTTTTCTAAGGTAATGGATATTATTTGTTGTACTCGTAAGGGGTATTATTTCTTTCGTATTCATGAGGAAAGCTTCTATTATTCCATTCTTTATTATTATGTTGGAATAACCTGTTTATGCGAAGTACCGTATACATGGTGAAATTCTTCTATTATTCCATTCTTTATTATTCTGTTGAAATAACCTGTCTGTGCGGTCTATCGCATGCCTGGTGAATTCTGTTGTTATTCCATTCTTTATTATTCTGTTGGAATAACCTGTCCGTGCGGTCTATCGCATGCCTGGTGAATTCTGTTGTTATTCCATTCTTTATTATTTCGTTGAATATCCACGTCTACGCGGATTACGTATTTAATTGACCTGGTTCCATTCTTTATTATTACATTTGAATATATCCCGTCTGCATGCGGATTACCACATGCATGGTGAATGATCCTTCGTATTCATTCCTTATTAAATTGTGGAAATGATCTGTCTACGTGGATTACCGCATGGCTGGCAAAAATCCATTTACAGTTTCATATATTATATTATACTCAGTTGGTTAAAGCTTTGTCTTCTATACCCCATGAAATTAGTGCTTGATATTTGCACTTCATCCAGTATCTTTTCATGAAAATATTCTTCTGAGCATTCTTGAGTTTTACTCCACAAAGCAGTATCATGTTGACAATTTGGACGTTATTGAGTTCAGGATAAATTAACTTATAAATCTCTAAAATTTATTCTTGAACTTGTTTTATTGAATTGCCATCATCCTCATGCTTATATTATGTTGAAAGTTATCTTTGGCTTACGTGCATAGATGGAGTTGGTATGATTATGACCAGAGATTATTCGGTATAATCATGACCATAATGTGACGAATGATGTGGTAAAAGTCCTCATTGGCCTGTAGTTCATTGGTGAATGATGATGTTGGTATGATTATGACCAGGGATTATTCGGTATAGTCATGACCATTGATGATTACATGAATATCCTTGGCCGTGGAGCAGGGATGATTCAATTTTATTTATTAAGCTGAGTCTCAGCGATAAAGTTAATGAAAAACTTTTTAAATCATAGAAGATAATAGATTTTATACTTTACTTGACTCTTCTAATGGATTGCTTGTTCCGCTACAGTTAAACTTGTTGTCTTTTATATTCTATCAGTTTAACATTGTTGAAGGCTAATGATAATTTATTATGCATTATCTTAGTCATAATATTTCTTACTGGGCTAGTTGAGCTCACCCTTTCTTTCACTGTTCTCTTCAAGAAATGAGAACGTAGCTGGGACTAGTCGGGGAACAATGTGATGGTCCTAGATGGTGCATTAGTAGTCCTCATTATTTTGTGAAATAGTGTGATAATAAATGTAATGAGGACTCCATTGAGTGTGGATGTTGTCTAGATGACAATATTTGTATTAAAACTCACAGCCTATGTTTTGTCGTATTTTACACGACTGTTGTATAATTAAGTTATATTTGTATTCAGTACATTGTATCTGGCGACTCAAGATGGGTGATGTATACCTATTTTGGGGGCGTCACAGTAACTCTGAGGTTAAATTTGAAAATCTTGATGGTTGTGAAAATGATGAGGAAAATAAAAAATTTATATTCAATTCTATACAATTTGAGTCAAGTGAATTTGAGGAGTCTAAAAATTATGAGTCTATGCCTAAAATTGATCATGTTGCATTTAATGAGTCGGTTGAAAAAGTCTATAAGCCTAAAGTTCCATACCCTGAAAGACTTATTCCTAAAAAATTACTTAGTGAATTTTTGGACCAACCCATTAAAGTAAACATGATACAAGAGTTGTCAATGACCCAAGAAATAATTGAAAATAGACTTTTATATTAATTGAAAAAGATCCAAGTGATTTTTTCTTACATCACCTTGACCAAAATTGGAATGAATCCGAATATTTAGATAAGGTCAATGAACCGTTGAGATCCACTACAAATAAGTCAACTAAACAAGAACATGTATTTGAACCAATTCTTCCATCATTTGAACATGTTAATGAAAGTTTTCTTGAGGTAAATGTGAGACCCCATATTTTATGAATAAAGATCTAATTTTCTCGAAATATTTTTTTGAAAATTATGGTGTGGATTTGAGATAGTGTTATAGTTGTGGGTAGTATTTATAAATTTTGAAAAGTATGCAAGTTGTTGTATAATATTCGACTGGTCGGGGAATATTCTTTTTGTCGGAGAATATCCGTACGACGGTACAATCATTGGTGGACCCCACAACGGAATTATTGTCGGATTGAGAAAATAATAAAAAAAATTTATGAAAATAACTACGAAAAGTTTTACTGATTTATCTTGTTGAACTACTTTGTAGTAAAGTATGCGATGTCTGGCGGTAGTTGCATAGTAGACACGCGGTATTGATTATTGATGCTTACGTGATAAGCCACTCAATTTTGTTTTATTAGTATTATTAATGTAATAAAACAGAAAAGCTTTTTATATAAAACAGAATACTTTTATAAAGTTATTCGTTTTATTAAACTATAAATAGAATATATTATATTCTATTATGCATAGTGTTTTGCATAGTAAAATCTTTTATATAAAAATGTAATACTTTTATAAAGTTATTTGTTTTATTAGACTATAAATAGAATATATTATATTTTATTACGCATAGTGTTGCGTAGTGCTCTGCATAGTGTTTTGCAGATAGTAAAATCTTTTTATATAAAATGTAATACTTTTATAAAGTTATTCATTTTATTAGATTATAAATAGAATATATTTTATTTTATTTAAAAGATTTTGTTTTAAATCTGACCGTCTGCTTAAAGTAAATCAATCGGACCGTTCATGAATTAGTTACTTATCTTGATCCATTCTTCTATAAATAGAAGCTCATTCCTTCATTATTTCTTACAAATTCACTGAAACTCTAGAGAGAGAAACTATAGAGAGAAAGAAGAAAAGTATTCTGCTACTTCACTACTCCTACATCCAGTACTCTTCTTCTTAAGGTAAGAGATATTATTTGTTGTACTCGTAAGGGGTATTATTTCTTTCATCTTCATGAAGAGAACTTCTGTTATTCCATTCTTTATCATTATGTTGGAATAACCTGTCTATGCGAAGTACCGCATAAATGGTGAAATTCTTCTGTTATTCCATTTTTTTATTATTCTGTGTTGGAACATCCTTTCTGTGCGTTACGCATGACCTGGTTCCGTTATTTATTATTATGTTGGAACATCCACATGCAATGCCACGCATGACTGGGTTCTATTATTTATTATTATGTTGGAATATCTTCTTCGTGCGTTTGCGTTTTTCGTGACTGGTTAGATTATTTATTATTCTGTTGGAATAACCTGTCTGTGCGGTCTATCGCATGCCTGGTGATTTCTTTTGTTATTCTATTCTTTATTATACTCAGTTGGTTAAAGTTTTGACTTCTATACTCCATGAAATTAGTGGAATATACTTGATATTTGCGTTTTATCCAGTATCTTTTCATAGAAATATTCTTCTGAGCATTCTTGAATTTTTACTCCATAAAGCAGTATCATGTTGACAATTTCGACTTTATTGTTTCCTGGATAAATTAATTCTTGAACTTGTTTTATTGAATTATTATGTCATTGTCATCATCCTCATGTTTATATTATGTTGAAAGTCATCTGTGGCCTGTAGTGCATAGATGGACTTGGTATATAAGACCCCAACTTTTATGAATGAAGAATAATTTTCTCGAAATATATTTTTGAATATTATGGTGTGGATTTGATATAATGTTATAGTTGTGGGTAATATTTACAAATTTTCCAAAGTAAGCAAGTGGTTATATAATATTCGATTGGTCGGGAAATATTCGTTTTAACAGAGAATATTCGTACGACGGCACAATCATTGGTGGACCCTACAACGAAAGTATTGTCGTAGTTAGAAAAAGACAAAATTATCTTTCTATAAAAATAACGGCGGAGGTGTTACCGTTAAAACTGTTGAACTACCCGGTAGTAAAAGTACATTAATACGCGTAGTTGCATAGTATCACACGGTATTGATTATTGATGCTTACGTGAGAAGTCACTCGCTTATACTCAATTATTGCTACAAAGAATTGTGCATCATATCTCTCATATTATTGATTCAATTATTATTACAAAGATCATCCGCATAATATGTTATATTATTAAATCAATAATTGAGACGGCAAAAGTTATTCATATTATTATTTGCAATATTGACAATGTCAGAAGTTCTGTCGAGGAGAGGTTTGATCACCTAATTGCGCTACCAATAAGGAGAAATCCTTATCTGGAAAGCCCCCTTCCTCGAAATGACCGTTGTTAAATATTGTGAATTATAATATTAATGATGAATAAGTTCGTGTTGATTAAAGATGAATTTTATAGTTCCATTGTGTTGGAATTATTTGTGTTAGTAGAAATTAACATTTATTTCGATAATAATTGATGTCTGGAGGTTATATTGTTCAATCGGGTATTCGGGGCACTTTTCGTGTCGGAATACTATTCACGAGTTACTATTCACAAGTTACTATTCACGGGGTACTATTCACCCGTAAAATATATTTCTTTTCGGTCCAAATTATTTTTGGGTACAATATTATTTCATGAGAGAGATGTCTTTAATTTTTCGTAATAGTTGGTTGAAGATATAATAAGTAAATCAATATGGATATTTGGTGGAAAGTTATAATAGTAAATCAAGATCGCTGGTTTAAAGTTTTAATAGTAAATCAGTATGAACCGTTACTTTAAGTTTTAATAGTAAACCAATATGGACCATCCGTTTAAAAGTAAATCAATCTGGACCGTTCATAAATTAGTTACTATTCAGTCCATTCTCTTATAAATAGAAGCTCATTCCTTCATTATTTCTTACGAATTCCTTTGAAACTCTAGAGAGAGAAACTATAGAGAGAAAGAAGAAAAGTATTCTCGCTACTTCACTACTTGAAGATTCGCTTTTTTCTAAGGTAGGGGATATTATTTGTTGTACTTCGTAAGGGGTATTATTTCTTTCATATTCATGAAGAGAACTTCGTTATTCCATTCTTTATTATTACATTGGAATAACACATCTCGTATGATCTATCGCGTGCCTGGTGAATTCTGTTGTTATTCCATTCTTATTATTCTATTGGAATAACATGTTTATGTGAAGTATCGCATACATGGTGAAATTCTTCTAATATTCCGTTCTTTATTATTCGTTTAATATCCTATCTCATGCTTTTTCGCCTAACCCGGTTCCATTATTTATTATTTCGCCGGAATATCACGTTCGTGCGTTTACGTCGGACCTGGTTCCATTATTTATTATTCTGTTGGAAATAACCTATCTGTGCAGTCTATCACATGCATGGTGAATCCTTCTATTATTCCATTCTTTATTATTCTGTTGGAATAACCTGTTTATGTGGATTACCACATGCATGGTGAATGATCCTTTGTATTCATTCCTTATTAAATTGTGAAAATGATCTGTATACGTGGATTACCGCATGGCGGGTAAAAATCCATTTGCAATTTCATATATTCTATTATACTCAGTTGGTTAAAGTTTTGGCTTCTATACTCCATGAAATTAGTAGAATATCATTGATATTTGCGCTTCATCTAGTATCTTTTCATGGAAATATTCTTCTGAGCATTCTTGAATTTACTGTACAAAGCAGTATAATATTGACAATTTGGACGTTATTGAGTTCAGGATAAATTAACTTATAAATCTTTAAAATTTATTCTTGAACTTGTTTTATTGAATTATCATCATCCTCATGCTTATATTATGTTGAAAGCCATCTTTGACGACGATGTATAGATGGACTTGGTATGATTATGACCGTGGATTATTATTCAGTATAATCATGACCGTAATGTGATGAATGATGTGGTAAAAGTCCTCATTCGCCTATAGTTCATTGGTGGGACGATGTTGGTATGATTATGACCAGGATTATTCGGTATAGTCATGACCATTGATGATTACATGAATATCCTGGCCGTGGAGCATGGATGATTCAATTTTATTTATTGTCGTGAGTCTCAATGATAAAGTTGATGAAAACTTTTTAAATCATAGAAGATAGTAGATTTTATACCTTACTTGACTCTTCTAATGGATTGCTTGATCCGCTGCAGTTAAACTTGTTGCTCATTATATTCTATCAATTTAACATTGTTGAAGGCTAATGATAATTTATTCGCATTATCTTAGTCATAATATTTCATCGGGCTAGTTGAGCTCACCCTTTCTTTCACCGTTCTCTTGAAATAAGAACGTGGTGGGACTAGTCTGGGAACAGAGTGATGGTCCTAGATGGTGCATTAGTAGTCCTCATTATTCGTGAAATAGTGTGATAATAAATGTAATGAGGACTCCATTGAGTGTGGATATTGTCAGATGACAATATTTGTATTAAAACTCACAGACCTATGTTTTGTCGTATTTTACACATCGTTGTATAATTAAGTTATATTTGTATTCAGTACCTTGTATCTGGCGACTCAAGATGGGTGATGTATACCTGTTTTGGGAGCGTCACAGTTGGTATCAAAGCTTAGGGATATGATCCATGACTGAGATGTGAGACAAGAACTAGGAGGGGAGAGACGGGGAATTACTTCGCTAGTATGACCTACCTAAGTTTATTTGGTATTTAACTGGTCAGTCAGAGTACAGGGATAATATGTGATATATTAATTAACCCTTGTTTTGTGGCAGTATTGGAAAATGGCATCCGAAAATGTTGAGATAAGCAATGAAGCACATGAGATTGTGGAGTCACCACAGATTAATACCCAGGATAATGTGCAACAGGAAGACAATAATCCTCAGGTGAACAACAACACCGACCAAATGGCGAACGACGGAATGTTTAGGAGCTTTTTGCAATTCATACAACATCAGGCAAGAGAAACTCCTGTCCAAAATGTAGGTGGAAACACTGGAAACTCTCGGACGGTCACCGCTAAACAGTTCAAGGAGCTGGGACCAGCGGAGTTTATTAGAGAGCCAAAACCACATAAGGCGGATGCATTAGTAGTCGGGGGAAACAGAGTGATGGTCCTAGATGGTGCATTAGTATTCCTCACTATTCTGTAAAATAGTGTGATAATAAATGTAATGAGGACCCCATTGAGTTTGTATATTGTCTAGATGACAATATTTGTATTAAAACTCACAGCATATGTTTAGTCGTATTTTACACGACTGTTGTATAATTAAGTTGTATTTGAATTTTGTACCATGTATTTGGCGACTCGGAATAGGTGATGTATACCTATTTTGGGGGCGTCACAGTAAACTTGAAGCATAACTGTGATGAAAATTCTGACTATTTTCAATTTCCTAGACTTCCTGAAAATAATGAAAAGTTCACACTCACTTATCCATTTGTAACATTCATTTTTAGTCACATAATTTTTAGGATTTATAAAATTTGTAGATATGTACATTTGTTTTCTTTCTCACCACATCTTCTTGCAGAACAAATGCCCCGCATACAAGGTATAATTCTTTCACATCTTTGTTCTCTTTTCTTCATTTGGATACATTGAGGACAATGCATGATTTGGGTATGGAGGGAGATTGTTTGTATTAGATTTTTTTCTTTTTACGAAAAAAACACAAAAAAATTAAAAAATTAAAAATTTTGTTTGACTTTTTATGAATTGAATTAATTCTAATAAGTGTTTATGGAGCAAAACTCATGAGTGAGATTGAAAGATTTAGAACTCTTGAATTTTTATAACATACAAAATCTTAGTTCAAAACACCATCTGGATTTAAAATTGATTTCACAAGCATTTTTGCACTTCACGTTTGCACTAATTCTTAGTTGTGGGGTATAAACCATGATTTGAGTAATTTTAAAAAAAAGAAGAAAAGAATGGGGAAAAAATGAAGTTGAGAAAAGTTGAAAAAAAAGATAAAAAGAATAAATAACTGCTTCAATGTCCATTAAACGAAATAACTGGGTATCCAAGCTTCAAGAATCATCGATATTCACGCTGAAAATTGTGATGGATAAAAGCAGCTTGACTAGTCTAATTTTGTGGCCTTTGTTACTCAAGTTAGTAAATCCTTAGGGGTGTCTTTACACCTAGCTAGTGCCCTAAAGCCATCTGGTTTGGGAGTCATTGGTCCAACTCTCGCTCTACATGGGTAACTCTAAAAAACCTAAGAAAATGAGACATTGCACAAGTCAGGAATCAAAATTGAAAAAAATGGAAAAAAGAAAGAAAAAGGAAAAAATGAGCTTGCTTGATTTTCATGGTAAAAATTCATACTAAGAGTTACATCATATACACAATGCATGCATCACATGAAATTGATTTAATAAGAATGGTGTCTAAAATAAAGATTGAGAATTTTTGATAAGGTAAAAGTGTGATTTTGAATTTAATCTTGCTTATGTATAATGCCTATAGATATTTAGAAGCTTTCTTTCAATTTCATAATTTGTTGAATCCAAAATTATTTTTAAATTTTGTGGGTATATATTCACTGCAAACCCTCACGAGACACAACTCGTCCACTTGGGGTAAGCTTGGGGTTTAAAGGCTTGTTGCACATGCTAAGTGCAATCGTGTTTCCAACGAAAATGGGTTAGTGTAATTTTTGTTTTATTTTACTAGAAGACGAGCAAAAGCTAGGTATGGGGTATTTGATAGACACATAATTCATACATTTTATTATCCCTAATTTTGTCCTTTTAATTATATTATTTTATTAAATTAATATGTTTTATTTTATTTTGTAGGATTTAATATTTGTTGCAATAAAGTCAAAATCTTGGCGATCAAGCGATATTTAATGCTCTTATTCATGTAAGGAATATCCAAGAAGAATCCTACAAGGAGAAGGAAAGAGATGGAACAATCTTGGTGTGCAAGTCAAATCCAACAAGAGAAAGAAAAATCAATCTAGAAGATCTCTTTATCTAGAAGATCTTTTTGGGAAGTTGATTACCACTAGGAAATTGAAACCTACATGGAAAGTAAAAGTAGATTAAATTACATGGAAGTTTATTAGGTATTGTGTTAGTTTATGTTAGGAGTAGAAATACATTAAATTATGTATTCATTGTACGTTCGTTGGATGATCATTAATTAAAGGGAGTTTTCTTATTTATTTTTAATCTTCTTCTTTTCTTTATTTTAATTAGTTTAATTATTTTCCATGTCTAGCTAAATTCTTTCATCTAAGATGAAGATGAAATTAAATAATTATTCGTGATAATATTTTTCATCTCTTCTATTATTTATGCTTTTATGTTTAATTTATTTCGCTTTCATGTTTCGTTATTGAAATACCTTCGTTTTATAGTTCTTATGTGATTTTAAATTAATTAAGAGGTTTTGATAGATTATTGTTAAGATATGAGTTTTTCATAATCCATGCCTGCTCAAAGAAGTTTTGATGGGTTATAGTTAATCCTTAAATTTTCATAGTCTATGCTTGTCCACGTTAATTGTAAATTACTAAATTAAAGGGAAATGAGATCAGAATCATACTGAGTTATAAAATAGAAGAGATTGAATTATATGTTATGATTATTATTTAATGGATTCAGATTCCTAGATTGTTTTTCTCATTATTTATTTTAATATTCTAGTTAATTATTTCTAAATCTTTATTTCTAATTCGCCTAAAATAGATATTAAGGATACATTAAATTAATCTAGTCTCTGTGGGTTCGATCTGTACTTGCCAGTTCTTCAATTAGACATTGTGCACTTGCAGTACATAATTTTAACACATCAAGTTTTTAGCGTCGTTGTCGGGGACTAGACTTAATTTTATATTCCTTAATTTTTATTTTTTACGAATTAGTTTTTTTTTTTCTTCTAATATTTTTTTTTTTCTGGATTATTGAAGCGGATCGAATGAGCTAAAAGATAAAGATTTTGTTGCTGCGCTTTCTTCGGTACTTCGTATCTCCATATTTTTTTAAAATAAAAAATTAAAAAAATAGTTTTTTTGTTTTTTTTATTGCGACTTTCGTGGTTAGTTGTCTGTTTGTTTTGTGATTTGTGGAAAAATGGATCCTTATTATAGTTGAAATAATAATTTTACTTGGAATCAAGAACTTTATGGAAATTTTAATGCACACCAAGTAAATCAATTTTTTCCAACTTATGAAAATCCTTATCTATGTCCATATCCATATCCATATTCGGATCCAGAACTTCAATATCCACAAGAATTATCAAATGAAGAAGAAGAAAGACTTAGTGCCCTGGATCAAACTACGAAAGTTTTAATGGAAGAACAATTTAGCATTATATCTCATCTAGAAATTCAAATGAGTCGATTAGCCACCATAATAAATGAACAAGAGGTGGATGAATTTTCTAGTAACTCTGAGGTTAATTTTGAAAATCTTGGTTGTTGTGAAAATGATGAGGAAAGTAAAAAAATTTATATTCAATTCTACACAATTTGAGTCAAGTGAATTTGAAGAGTCTAAAAATTATGAGTCTATGCCTAAAATTGATCATGTTGCATTTAATGAGTCGGTTGAAAAAGTCTATAAGCCTAAAATTCCATACCTTGAAAGACTTATTCCTAAAAAATTACCTAGTGAATTTTTGGATCAACCCATTAAAGTAAACATGATACAAGAGTTGTCAATGACCCAAGAAATAATTGAAAATAGACTCTTATATTAATTGAAAAAGATCTAAGTGATTTTTTTCTTAAATCACCTTGACCAAAATTGGAATGAATCCGAATATTTAGATAAGGTCAATAAACCGTTGAGATCCACTACAAAATAAGTCAACTAAACTAGAACATGTATTTGAACCAATTCTTCCATCATTTGAACATGTTAATGAAAGTTTTCTCGAGGTAAACTTGAAGCATAACTGTGATGAAAATTCTGACTATTTTTAATTTCCTAGACCTCCTGAAAATAATGAAAAGTTCACACTCACTTATCCATTTGTAACATTCATTTTTAGTCACATAATTTTTAGGATTTATAAAATTTGTAGATATGTACATTTGTTTTCTTTCTCACCACATCTTCTTGCGTAACAAATGCCCCGTGATACAAGGTACAATTCTTTCACATCTTTGTTCTCTTTTTTCATTTGCATACATTGAGGACAATGCATGATTTAGGTATGGGGAGTTTGTTCAGATTAGATTTTTTTTTTTCTTTTACTAAAAAAAACACAAAATATTAAAAATTAAAAATTTTGTTTGACTTTTTATGAATTGAATTAATTCTAAAAGTGTTTGTGGAGCAAAACTCATGAGTGAGATTGAAAGATTTAGAACTCTTGAATTTTTGATAAGATACGAAATCTTAGTTCAAAACACCATTTGGATTTAAAATTGATTTCACAAGCATTTTTGCACTTCACGTTTGCACTAATTCTTAGTTGTGGGGTATAAACCATGATTCGAGTAATTTCAAAAAGAAAAGAAAAGAAAAGAAAATAGAATGAAAAAAAAATGAAGTTGATCAGAAAAGTTAAAAAAAGAGAAAAGGAATAAATAACTGCTTCAATGTCCATTAAACGAAATAACTGGGTATCCAAGCTTCGGGAATCATCGATATTGTAAGACCCCAAATTTTATGAAATAAAAGTATTCAATTTTTCTTATAATTACAATTCAGTAAATGATTAAATTGATAAAAGTTTAAAGTTAAGGGTGAGATATGAATTTTTTTTTCAAAATATGCAAGTGGTTATAAAATATTCAATTGTCGGGGAATATTTGTTTGGTCGTGGAATATTCTTTCTTTCGGAGAATATTCGTACGACGGCGCAGCCATTTGTGGGCCCCATAATGAATAACTGTCGGATGAAGAAAACGACAAAAATTAAGTTTTTATAAATAACGGCGTAGTTATACTCAAGTTAACATTGTTGGAATACCCGGTGGTTAAAATACAAAGAATATGGCGTTATTGAACAAGAGCTTTACCAGACAGACAAGTATTTTGAATTATTGATTCTTACGTAAGACAACGGCACTACTCAATAATTGTTACAAAGAATTATCGCTCAATATTTTATTTTATTGATTCAATAATTGTTTGCGTTGATATTTTATATTATTGTTGTTTCAATAATTATCACTGCACAGTATTTCCCATTATCAGATCAATAATTCATATTATTTGAATAATATTATTAGATAACATTATTGGCAATATCTAGAAAGTTCTGTCAAGGAGAGGTTTGGTCACCTAATTTCGCGCCAGTAAGAAGAAATTCTTATTGTAAAGCCCCCTCTTTCCTGAGAACTGCCTGGTTGTCATTATTGTGATTCTGTAATATTATTTGTGACTAATTAATTATTGATTTATATGATAAGGAAATATTTATTTGATGTGGATATAAATGATGAATTTATTTATGTGTTTATAAATGAAGGAATTAATGTTGAGGTATTTTATCAGTATTTTTGCCTGATTGGAGGTATTAAAAGATCAAATCGATTGTTCTTATGACTTTATTGTGTGAGTTATAATATTTAATCCGACTGTTGGATCGTTGTAATTTTTGGATATGTTATACATATATAAGTTGAGTATATGTCCAAAATTTTGAACCGTTAAAATGAGCATATAATTTGTTATGAATTTTAAGAGGTAAATCGATTCTAAATTAGGTTTTGGTGGAAAATTTAGAATTGAGTGGACCCCACTCTTGGTTGTTGGGGAGATGGCTGATTTTTGGTGGGTGAAATAGTAGCGGTAAAGCCATCATCAGTAGTGAGTCAAGTCCGCTTTGCGTGCTAACATTTTCCTATAAATAGAGGGCTAAGTTAGAATTGAAAATCACACCGTAATTCATAAGTTTTCTCTTTTCTCTCTAGATTATCGAGTGTATTTTGTGAGTATTTAGATACTTGGTGAGTTTGATATTCATCGCTGCAAGTTTCCTTGACGTCATATCCGATATCCAGTCAGAAGTGTTGCTCTTTTGAAGTAAGGGATAGTAAGGGATTTTAAGGGTTGTTATGTTTTTCAGTTTCGTAATTTTTCTGACCTTCAAAAATTCTGGAAAAATTTGAAATGATAATTTGATGAGTTTTCTTGACTGTGTCCAAAAATGGCAATTTTTGGATGTATAGATTAAGAGTTGTGAAATTTTTATTGGGAGTACATCTATATAATATCAGTGTACTTTGTGAATTTTGGAATTTTTTGATAAAAGTATAATTTATGATAAATGTCTAAATATTCGGCGGTTTTGGCCATATAAAAAATAGTAAATGAATTTCAAAAATTCTGAGAAAAATATATTTTCACTATGGGACTATATTATGCTAAATCTCAGAAAAGAAATATTTTTGGAACTGATTTGGTATTTTTCATGAAAATGGACTAGTTATGAATAAATGAATTAAATATGTTATGTGAAGTAAGAAAATTGAAAAATATGATTTTATGGCTTGAGAATCATACATGAGTTATATGCAGATTTTTGATGAGGGTTTTGGTTATTAGTGATGAAATCTTATGAGTTTGGCATTTTAGAATGATTAAATGCATTATTTAGTAAAGTGTAAACAATTAAAATAAATTGTTTATAAGTTTAAGAAATTTTATTCTTTCAATATCATTATACCGAAATATTGGTATGGATTTTATTGTGGAATTTCTATCTTTTTGAGTCGGGGTTACTATTCACGAGTTATTATTTATGAGTTACTATTCACGAGTTACTATTCATGAGTTACTATTCATGAGTTACTATTCACGGGTACTATTCACGACAAAGTTGATTTCTTTTTCTGACCAAATTATCGTTGATTTATGAATATTGCTCTTGAGATTAAGTGCAGTTGTTAATCATATTATTTTTATTATCATATATAACATTTTTATAACCCTGATGTTGAAATTCTCTTTCACTTAAGTATAAAGATGGGTAGATTATTGGTATTATCACGACTAGGGTTCCCTTTGGCCAGTAGTGCAAAGTTGAATTGTTGACTGGTATGATCATGACTATTGAATTTATAATTGAATATCTTTAGCTTAAGTACAAAGGTGAAATGATCAACATGGTTATAATTATTGTTTATATAAATTCTGAAATGATTATCTATTTCTTTGAGATATTAATATATTTGGCCTGTAGTGCAAATATGAACTGTTGATGAATATATTTGGTCCATAGTGCAAATATGAATCATTGATGAATATATTTGGCAGAGTGCAAATATGAACTGTTAAGGAATATCTTTGGCCTGTAGTGCAAAGATGAATTGTTGATGAATATCTTTGGCCCGTAGTGCAAAGATGACATGTTGTTGAATATCTTTAGCCAGTAATGCAAAGATGAACTGTTGACAAATATCTTTGGCCCGTAATGCAAAGATGAATTTATTAGTATGATTATGAACAGGAACTGTGATTTGGTATAACCATGATCTTTGATGTTTCAGGTAAAGACATGTGATGAAAATTATCTTCGTCCTGGATGCGAAGAGGAATTAGAATTAGAATTATGATTATGAGTTATTCATATAATTGTGGAAGGGAACTGTTGATTAATGTTACAGGGATAAAACATTGTTGGTGGACTTTTAATGTGGAGAAGATAATAGACTTTATGGTCTATTCGACTCTTCTAATGGATCGCAGATTCACCGCAACTATGGTTGAAATTTTTATCATCTACCATATGTTCTAAATCTCGATTTGACATCATTGAAGGCTATTGATAATTTATTTATCTTTAGTCATGATATTCTTTTATCGAGTTAGTTGTGCTCACCCTTTTGCTTCACAATTCCTTCGTGTAATAAGAGTGTAGCCGGGTCGAAAGTGGGTAACAATGTGGTGAAGAGCGGTGGTCATCATTTAGTAGTTATATTTGGTGAATCAAATAGGGTGAGGCGAACCCAACGTTGGAAGGGTGTTTTGTCACTATCATACAAGATGTCTAAAGACATACAACTTCGTGTCATCATAAGACAGGGTTGTGCACATCCACTTACTGAATATATCTACGCGCACTACCAATATGATCTTGGTGTTTGTTTGAAGACAGTGGAGATAATGATATGTCAAGAGAAGACTCACCATTAGAAAGAATATGATAGTAATCTTCTCATTTTTCTTTGGGGTCTATTGGGTCAACCAAGGATAATTCTGTGGCCATATGATATCTATTATAACCTAGACGCATGGCCTCCCATGTACGAAGGTTTCCTTGAGCACTTCACAAAGATTTTAATTTCTAAAACAGTTTTTGATTATACCTTTATGTAAGGTGTCACTGTGAGGTGCTGTCCACGGTTGGGACATGTGTCACATTTGGTATATATTTGTATCCAAACTCACAGCATATGTGTTGATGTATTTTGTACGACAATTGTTGTAATAAAGTTGTAGTTGTTTTCTATACCATGTATTTGGCGACTCAGAATAGGTTGGATGGTATGGACCTATTTTGGGGTTGTCACAGATATTCACGCTGAGAAGTGTGATGGATAAAAGCAGCTTGACTAGTCTAATTTTGTGGCCTTTGTTACTCGAGTTAGTAAATCCTTAGGGGTGTCTTTACACCTAGCTAGTGCCCTAAAGCCATCTAGTTTAAGAGTCATTGGTCCAACGCTCGCTCTACATGGGTAACTCTAAAAAACCTAAGAAAATGAGACATTGCATAAGTCAAGAATCAAAATTGAAAAAAATGGAAAAAAGAAAGAAAAAGGAAAAAATGAGCTTGCTTGATTTTCATGGTAAAAATTCATACTAAGAGTTACATCATATACACAATGCATGCATCACATGAAATTGATTTAATAAAGGATGGTGTCTAAAATAAAGATTGAGTATTTTTGATAAGGTAAAAGTGTGATTTTGAATTTAATCTTGCTTATGTATAATGCCTATAAATATTTAGAAGCTTTCTTTCAATTTCATAATTTGTTGAATCCAAAATTATTTTTGAATTTTGTGGGTATATATTCACTGCAAACCCTCACGAGACACAACTCGTCCACTTGGGGTAAGCTTGGGGTTTAAAGACTTGTTGCACATGCTAAGTGCAATCGTGTTTCCAACGAAAATGGGTTAGTGTAATTTTTGTTTTATTTTACTAGAAGACGAGCAAAAGCTAGGTATGGGGTATTTGATAGACACGTAATTCATACATTTTATTATCCCTAATTTTGTCCTTTTAATTATATTAGTTTATTAAATTAATATATTTTATTTTATTTTGTAGGATTTAATATTTGTTGCAATAAAGTCAAAATCTTGGTGGTCAAGCGATATTTAATGCTCTTATTCATGTAAGGAATATCCAAGAAGAATCCTACAAGGAGAAGGAAAGAGGTGGAACAATCTTGGTGTGCAAATCAAATCCAACAAGAGAAAGAAAAATCAATCTAGAAGATCTCTTTATCTAGAAGATCTTTTTGGGAAGTTGATTACCACTAGGAAATTGAAACCTACATGGAAAGTAAAAGTAGATTAAATTACATGGAAGTTTATTAGGTATTGTGTTAGTTTATGTTAGGAGTAGAAATAGATTAAATTACGCCTTCATCAGACGCTCGTTGGATGATCATTAATTAAAGGGAGTTTTCTTATTTATTTTAATCTTCTTCTTTTCTTTATTTTAATTAGTTTAATTATTTTCCATGTCTAGCTAAATTCTTTCATCTAAGATGAAGATGAAACTAAATAATTATTCGTGATAATATTTTTCATCTCTTCTATTATTTATACTTTTATGTTTAATTTATTTCGCTTTCATGTTTCGTTATTGAAATAATTTCGTTTTATAGTTCTTATGTGATTTTAAATTAATTAAGAGATTTTGATATATTATTGTTAAGATATGAGTTTTTCATAATCCATGATTGCTCAAAGAAGTTTTGATGAGTTATAGTTAATCCTTAAATTTTTCATAGTCTATGTTTGCCCACGTTAATTGTAAATTACTAAATTAAAGGGAAAGGAGATCAAAATTATAGTGAGTTATAAAAATAGAAGAGATTGAATTATATGTTACGATTATTATTTAATGGATTCAGATTCCTAGATTGTTTTTCTCATTATTTATTTTCATATTCTAGTTAATCAATTCTAAATCTTTATTTCTAATTCGCCTAAAATAGATATTAAGGATACATTAAATTAATCTATGCGGCTCGATACGTATTTCATGGGCTTCTTCAATTAGACATCGCAAGACTTGGCAGACATAATTTTAACACATCAATATACATAAAGAAGATAAAAGAGTATTGAAAGTTGTAGACACTTTATTTTAAGGGTAATTTGATAAAAAATTTAATCAATTCTCCTAAAAATCCTATAAGAACAGATATTTACAAAAAAATATATATATTCTAAAACGTCAAATAGTAAAGAATGGAGGAGTACATTAATTATAGCATAAACCAAATATAAAAATTCATTAATTAATTATAGCATAAACGAAATATAAAAGTCATTAATAGATTACTTTAGAATCGACTCGTTTGTAAAAGTAGGAACATTTTTTAAGAATCGACTCATTTGCAAGTGTAAAAAACAATTATCATGCCCAGCTGGCTTTGTTTTACAAATGAATTAACAACATTACTGAAATCCTATTCTTTCAAGTACTGTAGCAGTGCTAATTGTCAGAAAAATACGTTACGTATAGTGATACGTTGAAATTTTTACATATTTTTAAATATTTATATATCTATATAATAAATAAATTATATTACATATATAACCAAATAAACAAGTAGTTAACTTCAAAGTTTTAATTCATTTAAAATAATAATACCTATATATGACATAACTAAAAGGTAGATATCATCATTTTCTTTTTAAGTCCCACGACTTGTTTACTAACATCAAATTTATAATTACATTACATAAATAAAAGAAAGTAATCAAAACGTTACATCAAACATGTAACGATCTTTGAAACATGTATCAAACATGTATCCTACGTCGATCTTTGAAACAGTGTCCCTTGTTTCATATATATAGTTCCTAAGCCAGGAATAATTAACACTAGAGTTAAATTTATTACTAAATTATAAATAATTTGGCGGCGTTTTGGGAGAGCGCCCCTGGGTCATTTTTTTTAATATTTTTGTATTTTCAGATCTCACACACATATGTGTATATATACTATATTACAATGACAATATAATAAGTAATAATATATAATTTATATACATTATATTGACTTATAATAGATTTTTTTAATTACAACTGTTCATAAGTAATTAATTCATTAATTATTGTTAAAAATAATATAAATTAGATTATTTTTTAGTTTAAAATATTATAGAGATATACATATATTGAGAGGATATGAGTCATATGTGGTTAAAATTTGATTAACAAAATTATAAAATTTCAATTTGACCCCATGTAATAGAAAATTTATAAAATTTTAGTGGGACCTAAAATTTTTAAAATTTAGTTCACATTATAAAACAATTATTTTTTTTAGTGGGGTTAATTCACCCCCACAATTGTCATGTAGCTTCGCCACTGTTCCTAACTCTATTTTTCCTCCACAAAACTATATTTAAATGAAAAATAATGATAAACATCCCAACTGTCCAACTGTTCGTCGAGAGTTCCTCAACATTTTTGAATTTATTTTTATATCTACACTCACATCTAAGAATTAGTTTCATCCAATATCTCAAATATTGCATATATATTACATGTTTTCATATAATAATTAAATTAAACAACCAAGCAAAAGAATCAAAGCATAAACTATTCATAAACGAACTAAAAAATAAGTAGTTATTTTCAAAATTCAAATGGTTAATATTCATCAAATACGTGAGGTTTCAATGAAATTCAATTGTGCATGAAAGTTTGGTTTGGGCAAGAACTGTATGAAATTGGATTTTACACCCCATGGCCATGACTATCAATTGCTTTATTTTTTATTTTATTGTACTCATTTCCATAAAAATTCAATATATATATATATATATATATATATATATAATAAAAATAATATATATATATATATATATATATATAACAAAATACAACTTATTTTAAATTTCCCGCCACCCTAATAAATCATCCTACTGCCTAAAGTTTGGAATAAATCTCATCATTCTATGTGTGCGGAGGTACCGGACACAACCAAGATATATATATGAGATCGATCTATAACTAACGTTGTAAGGAACTACAATCCCATTGCTTAATATGAGGCTTAAGCGGTTTAATTATGTGGAAAGAAAAATGACCAAAAATACCCATTTTAAAAAAAAAAATCATTGCCCGCATAATTAAAGTGTAGAAGAAAAAATTTTCTTTTTCGTGCGTAAGAAGTTGCTGCCCTTTTTCAGGTTTTTTTTACCAAGAACGGTGCTTGTTGGCTTGGTTTCATCCATGAAATTCCTGGTAACTTGATTCAGTAAGAGCCCAATCAAACATGTTGTATAGTGGGTTAAATGCTTTCTAGGTTATTGTACTATAGGTCGATTTATTTCTTACAGTTAATTCACTGAACTTGTATTTACTAACAAAAAGTTTACACTTCCGTTAAATCTGTTGACTTTAGATGGAAATTGACATATCAGCTGCATACGTGTAAAAAAAATTCTGATGTGACACAAATCATCCCATGTGGCTTTCTGACGAGGAAATGGAGGAAAACAATTAAACAATTAAATGAAAAACAATTAATTTTTCTTAAGAACCAAAAAGAAAAGAAAAGAAAATTAAAAAAAACGCGGCTCCTATCAACCAAACTCAGAGTCTCTCCCTCTTTCTCTCTCCTCTCTATTCTCATCAATTCGAGCTGCAGAGATCAAATATGGCGATTTGAACTCTATTTTTCTTGGAATTAACGAATTTTGATTGAAGATCGTGGAACTGAGTTTCTTTGAGATAGGATTATATTAATTTCTTCAATAATTTTTTATTTTAATAAGGGATTTGTTTGGTGGGTGAAATTCACGCTGCTGTTCGATCTGATGGGAATTCATTGATGGGTTTTATACTTGTTGAAATGGGTCACTGTGTTTTCAGCTTTTGGATAATGTGGTGTTCTTGATCGAGCAGGTTATTGGCGTGGGATGAGTTTGAGGGTTTTAAAGGCTTGTTTGGTTGGTTGTGTTTTTTGTTTGGATGATTTCTGTGGGGAGTAGTGATGGAAGAAAGGGGTTAAGTTTAGAGTTTGGTGTTGGAAGAGAAAAGGAGGAGACTGAGCTGGAAGAAGGAGATGCTTGCTTTTACCAAAATGATGAGAATTCAACTCTTGACCCTGATGTTACTTAAATTATTACATATATTGGTAATTTATTGGTAATTTTATTTAGTTAATTATTACGTGCATTGGTAATTTATTATAGGCATGTGTGTGTTATTGGTTTGTTAGTGTGTGTGTTCTTGGTGTGTTGGTGTGTGTGTTTGAATTTATGTGTATTCTTGGTGTGTTAGTGTGTGCTCTTGACATATTTACCCTCAGATGATTAATAATTGTTTTAAAAAATATTTGAAATAATTTTTTTAATTACACATAAGCATGTAATTTTTTTAATTTGTTTTCTTATTTTTTGGCAAATTTTTTTAATTTATATTATTATATTTGTAAAGAACTAAATAAAAATTCATTTGATATTAATTTAAAAAATAATTAAATATATTTTCATTTATTTTTTTTTTGTTTTTTTGACTAACTTTTCTAATTTATATTATTATATTTGTAAAGAATTAAGTAAAATTCATTTGATATTAATTACAAAATAATTAAAATATATTTTCATTTATTTTCTTATTTTTTGACTAATGTTTCTAATTTATATTATTATATTTGTAAATAATTAAACAAAAATTCATTTGATATTATTTAAACATATTTTATTTATTTATTTTCTTATTTTTTTAGCAAACTTTTCTAATTTATATTATTGTTTGTAAAGAATTAAATAAAAATTCATTTGGTATTAATTAAAAAAATAATTAAATATATATTTTATTTATTTTCTTGTTTTTTTTGGCTAACTTTTCTAATTTATTTTAACATATGTTGTTTTATTTAAAATAAATATTTCATTTTCTCCATAAATTATTTCCTCCATTTCCACGTAAGAAAGCCACATGGGATGATTTGTGCCACGTCAGAATTTTTTTTACACGTATGCAGCTGATGTGTCAATTTTCGTCTAAAGTCAACAGACTTAACGGAATTGTAAACTTTTTGTTAGTAAATACAAGTTCAAATGAAAAAAATTCAAATAACCCATTCAGAAGTCGAATCTATAATACATGTCGTACTCAGAAAGATTTAACCCGTTCTATAGTCTATACCGATGAATAAAGCAGCACGGTTGTCGCGATTATTAACAATAATTCTTCACAAGTAAGTTGTTACAAATCAATTCCAATTCCAATTCCAATTTCAAATCAACTACCATTGTCGGCCTTCATCTTCTTCGTCAAAAACAATAACAATAACAAAAATTAGAATTGATTTATTAACCCGACAACAATTTAGCTTGGATCGGCGGTAATTGTTTGGAGGCCTGGGTTTAAGTAATTTCGATGAACCTACTTTTAACAGAATTAATATTCCGTCGAGATTAACTATAATTTAGATTTTTTTATAAATCGAGGATTTTAATTCACAATTTTGTATTTGTACTTATTTTTAGCCAATTTTTCCAATAATATAATATTCATATCCCAACAACAACTCACTCAACCAACAAAAATATATAATCAACAACAATCTAATGAGAAAATTTTAAATATAGAAGAAATATTTTACAACTTAAAATAAAACTAACTACAATGTACATCTAAGTTGAAATAAAATATACATATAAATTACCTGCAATAAAACTAACTACAATGTACATCTAATCTATAATAAAATAACTACAATAAAATATAAAATGAAACTAACTATATACAATGTACATCTAATCTATATCTACAACCTAAGACTAGTACTACCGCTTGTATGTGGGGAATTATTGAAGGGCAAGGTCGACGTTACTTCGGTGTATGAAAATCATCAGCATCATTCTGATTCTCGCTGTCCACTGTGCTCGGCATCGTCATTATGCTTTCGCAGCATCGAAAGACATCCTCCGCCTTTTATTTTTCGTGTTTTTTCATGTTTTACTTAAATTTTAACACCTGACCTTTTATTTAATTTTAGAGTTAATTGGTGTTAAATAAAAAGTCAGATGTCAAAATTTAAATTATAAATAAGATGACATGTAAAATAAGGACAGATAATCTGCTCTCCTTAGCAACGCCACCTTTTTGATACAATTACAAATAATAACTATTAGTAAACATAAATAATAATTCCATCGAAAATAAAACCGAATAGTTTATACATCCAAATAGTTTTTAACCCAAATAGCTTATACTACGAACACTAAATATATTTCATGTCATCTGATAAAACAGTTAAAATTGACACATTCAAATCATATTACCAACAAACTACCATATGCCAATTCATGCTAATATGATAAACAGTTAAAATTCATGCCCAATTCCCAACTTCACAACATTCATAATGCAAAATTCATGCCCAACCAACTTCACGATATTCAGCGTTTATAATATCAATTCATGTTAATATTAATATATAAAAAAACACCGATATACCAATTTTATGCTGCAAATTCATGATCCATATTCATGCCCAACTTCACAAAAATCATAATATACCACTGCCATATGCTAATAAAAAAAAAATAACGTAACAGTTATGAGGAGAACACAGAACCATAGGACCAGCTAACCGGAGGTCCAACGGCGACGAACGGTAGAATCGGCCGAGACACCGGAAAAGCAGCAAGGAGAAGACGCCGTCGGGGAGGAGTTCACCGGAACTGTTTAGATATAGGGTTTAGAACTTGGGTTTAGATATAGGGTTCTGATCGGCCGGAGATGAAGTTGACATGGACCGGAGAAGACGCCTTGACCGGATTTGGCTCCGGCAGCCTAGATGGGTTTAGATCTAGGTTTTTAGACTTTGTGGGCAAGTAAATCGATTCATTCACAGCAGGGGTTGCGTGTTAATCTAGGAGGAGAAATCTACGAAGAATAACGTAAATTGATTGATTGATAGAGGGAGAACGCACGGTGGTGACGCTTACTCCAATGACACTTGGCAGAACCCCTAAAATTCGAAAACCGTGTTAGGGTTATTGGGATTCCAAGAGCCTTCCTCAGTTCTTCGAGTTGAGAGAATGTCCAAACTGTGACGCCCCCAAAATAGGTATACATCACCCATTCTCGAAAGTCACAATATACTAGATGTAAACAACTACAACTTTATTATTACAACAAGAAATGTGAGTCAGTATACAAATATTATCTTCTAGCATAATATCTATACTCAGATAAATCCTCATCACATTTATTGATACATTATTTTACAAAAATAGTGAGGACTACTAAACAACTCTCTGTAACCTTCATTCCATACCTTTACTGAAAGTACTCGCTACATTCTCGCCTCCCGAGAAAAAAAATGGAACAACAAGGAAAAGGGTGAGCTCAACTAATTCAAAGAAGAAGAATATTACGACTAAGATAATATACAACAAATTATCATTACCTTCAACGAAAAAAAACTAATAGAATACAATAGACAACAAGTTTTTAAACCAATATTCGCAATGAAATAATAATTCATTGAAGAGTTAAGTAGAGAATGCAAACTACTATCTTCTATGTATGAATTTAAAAGTTCGTTGCTCTATCTTTTATCCCTCGTAACATCAATCAACATACATCCGAATCAAATATTCATCTTTGCACTATGTGCCAAAGATATTCATCATTGGTCATGTTCATCTAAACACTGCTCATCTTCAGCACTACGCCAAAGATATTCATCGAAATCATTCATCTTGCAGACTAAAGCCAAAGATATTCAATAATATCATCATTTAAGATCGAGGATGATGAAAATATTTTTAAAGAACGAATCCGGTGAAACAAAATGACAAGGATTAAGGATTAAGGATTCAGACTTTTGTTTTATCCATGTCCAAAAATACCTCAAAAAATAATCATAGTGGTGTAAAATTCAAGAATGATCAAAAAACATGGATACAATCAAAACTAGTATCCGTATCAGATATTTTGGACTAAAATAAAATTTTTATTTTTCATGAATAGTGTCAGATTCGTGAATAAGACAGATATCGTGAATAAAGGCCAGATACGTGAATAAGAATCTCGACACCAAAAGTTCCAAATTTGATAAAACTTCAGATCAATATTTCAACATAATGATATTGAAGAAATAATATCATTACAAAAAAATAATATCCCTTACCTCGAAATATCAATACTTCTAAATTAAACACCTGGGATATAAGGCTATGACTTGAACTTGCAATCAGTATAGCAATACTCAAATTATACTCAAAATACTCACAAGAATACGCCGATAATATAGAGAGAGAAAACTTTAATTTCGTGTGATTTTCAATTCTAACCTAAGACCCTATTTATAGAAAACGCTAGAACACCAAAGCAGTAAAATTTAATATAATAATAATATATATAATCAAATTTCCTACGCCTAACCTTCCAAGAACTGAATTCAGCTCTATTCAACCCACATGTGTAACACACCATAATGAAAAAAAACGTTTTTCTAATTTTTAAATATTTTAAACTTCCAAAAATCAATTATTTTGAGCTTCGAACTTCAATAATTCATAATAAATAGCCCTTTCATCAGAAAAATTGAATCTCTTGAGTTTTTATAGGAAATTCAATTCTCTACAACTTTGCAGAAGAAAGTTTTTCCAAATTCCAAACAGAAATTGACCGAAATCCACAAACGGAAGGCGTTGTTTGTGTTATAATCAAATTTCAAATAATAAATGGGGTCCAATCGACATGTTTAACATGTTTTAAACATTTATTGCAATAAAAATACTCTTCCTCCTCAGATACTCATATATCCCACATTCGTTGTAAAAATATCACCATTATTATATTACTAAAATATAATAATATATTTAAATAAATTATTTTATCGTAAAAGATAAAATTTTAATTTTCAACAATTGTCACATTAAAATTTTTCTCCATCTATATCCACATAAAATCAATATTTTCCTCATCATATGAATCAATAATTAATTATTCACAAATAATATTACAGTAATCACAATATCGACAACTGTGCAGCTTCTCAGAAAGAGGGGGCTTTCCAATAAGAATTTTTCTTCACTTGGCGCCGCAATTAGGTGACCAAACCTCTCCTTAGATGTAACTTTCTAGACATTGCCAATAATGTTATCTAATAATATTATTCAGATAATATGAATTATTGCTTCGATAATGAAAAATAATCGTAGATAATGACAATTATTGAAACAACAAAGAATATAAAATATCAACGCAAAGAATTATTAAATCAATAAAATAATCGAATGTTAGAATTACTGTAACCATTATTGAGTAGTGCCTTCACGTAAGAATCAATAATTGGTGCAATACCGTGCTACCGTGTTTTAACCCACTGTAATTTAACAAAGATAACTTGTGAATAAGTACGTGCTATTTTTAAACCACTTATATTTGTCGCTTTTTTCATCCAATCGCTTTCGCCATGGGGCCCTACACATGGTCGCTACTGGCATGCATTTAATATTCCCGACAAAGCATTTAATATTCCACCACCAAACTAATATTCCCACAACAATGAATATTTTATAACCACTGCTTATTTTAAAATATTTCATGATTTTACCCCTAACTATCCACATTAATCAAATCAACCCTTACTATTTTAAAATAATAAATAGAGAAAATTAAATTTTATTAATAATAAGTTGGGGTCTTACACAAACCCCTTTAGTGCTTTTAGGTGGAATCTCCAAATCTTTAAGTCACCAAAAGTGTCCCTTTGATCTTCCAAGAGTCCAAGCCTTGAGTCCGAAGAGAAGTCCCCTTCCCAATGGAATGGAAGGGGTATTTATAGGGTTTTCTGGAAAGTAGTCTTGTGCAAGGCACATGCTTTCAGAAAAATTCCAGAAATACCCTTTAGTCATTAGAATAATGCCCATATTGCCCTGTCCTTCTAGCCACCAATCCAATCCCTCAATCAATTCCCAAAACGAGTCGCCTCCACGACTCTTCTGCCTCGGGACGCGTGGAGGCTTCTCCCGGGTCTAGTACATTTATTTCTGACTTTTTTGCCTTTATTCCATTAGGTTATGTGAACCCTAATTTGCACATTTAATGAGGCCGTGGAACCCTAATTGTGCATTTAATTCAATTAGGTCATGCGAAACCTAATTTTGCACTTGGACCCAGATTTACCCCCTGTGCGAGAGTCGCATTCCCAAATAGACGATCGCGCAAGAATACTTCAAGCCTTTGAACAATTTTGCAGGACTTCACTTTACAAGTCTTGAAGATAATGGTCCTAGTAGAGGGAACCCCTAGGGAGCCAAACCCTTGGGGTTAAACCTGTGGAATCAAAACCTAAGCAGGCTCTTCACTGACCTATTGGAAATTCCTCCAAAAATATGTCCATAGCTTGCCCAAGATTTATTTCTTTATTTTTTCCTGGAACAAGAGAAATGATCAAATAAAATAAAATTTAATAAAATTTTCTTTTGTTAAATCAAATCTTTCCCTTTTACCAAATCGATCATAATTAATTTTATTTTTCAAAATCAAATCAAATCTTAATCTTATTTTAGAAATAAAATCAAAGCTTTGTTTTGGAAATAAATCAAATCTTTCTTTAATTGAAAGCAAAAGATTTTATATATATATATATATATATATACATATATATATTATCAAGGAAATCTTTCTTTTGGTAAATCAAATCTATCCCTTTTACCAAATCAGATCTTAATTAATTTTATTTTTGAAAATCAAATCAAATCTTAATCTTATTTTGGAAATAAAATCAAAGCTTTTTTGTTTTGGAAATAAATCAAATCTTTCTTTAATTGAAAGCAAAAGATTTTATTTATTTATTTATATATATATATATACATATATATATTATCATATATATATATATATATAATCTATTTTGAAAATTACCCTCATTGGGAATAAAACTAAATCTTCTTTATATTTAGTAAATAATATCTTTATATATTTTTATTTAGAAATGAATTCAAAGATACTTATCTTTGGAAAATCTTCACCATGAAGGAGCATTCATTTCAAGCAGCTTGATTGGTAGAGCAACAGACCTCAAAGGTATGAAAGATAAAAATTTCAGTAGTCGAGGCTTATACGGTTGAAGTTTACATACATGGTCAAGCTTCACATAGATTTTTTTTATGGGTGAAAAGAACGACACCCTAGGTGGCCTAAGGCAACATACGCCCCCCTAGGTGGCCTAAGGCAACATGGTCGCTACTCTAGGTGGCCTAGCTAAGGCAACATGGCCTAGGGAACAATGAAGTTTTGAGGACCAATTACTATTTTGATCATAAATTTTGACTCGTTTGGAGTTTTGGAGCCCATAATATATCAAAACGGTTAGCGAGGAGCCCTACGAAGCCAACATGGCTGAACCCTAGGTGGCCTAAGGCAAATGGCCAAACCCTATGGGAAAAAATGAAGTTTAAATGAAAAATAAAGTTTTTGGAGGAGTAACTACTATTTTGATCATAACTTTTGACTCGTTTGGAGTTTCGGAGTCCATAATATATCAAAACGAAGCTAGCGAGGAGCCCTACAAAGCCAACATGGTTGAACCCTAGGGGGCCGAACCCAACATTTTTTTTTCCAAGACTCCCCAATCTTTGTTTTGTCTTCCGAACCCCATTACCTTGATTACATCTTGGTTTTTTCCCTCGGATAATAAAGAAAGACTTGACGTTTCATCCACGAAGAACACAAAGGAAGAAAAAATACTCTACATGCAGTGAAACCGCTCCAGATGGCCAAACCCCTAGGGGCCGAACCCTAGGGAGCCGAACCCTAGGGGGGCCGAACCATAACTCTTTCTGACATTGTTTCATCTTCTTTTCAGGTGTTTTGAAGCTTTACTCTTGGATATTCCTCTTTGGCTTGGTGAGCACTTCGAGCTCAAGCACTTTATTTGACGCCCCTTCCTCGCTTCTTTAGATCCCTTTATGTCGAACTCTTTTTTTTTTTTGCAGGCCCTCCTCGTTGAACATTCTGCAGACTTGGGAACAACCAAGGAGGCCCCTGCTTTTCAATGATTGGGAAAGGGTCCCTCCTTGGTCTTTTCATCGCCTTTTGGAAGCAAGTCCAAACTTATGCCCGCATAACTTTTCCTCCACCATGTAAGGAAAGCTTGTTTCTATATCCAACGGCTTTGTGGAAGTTGGGATGACTTCTTGTCCGATTCATCTAACCACCTTCAAGAATAAAGAACATTGGATTGACTAGCTACTTAGGAATGCCGATTATGTGGATAGCTTTGCATCCAACTATGTAGAACATTCGTATCCAATAGACCATGGTGTTCTTCTATCTACATATTCATCATCGCTTGGGGTGAATGCACCTTTACTCCGGAGGATGTCTATGCCCTATTTTTCTAAGTATTTGCCTCACAAGTGTGAGTCACGCCTTTGGTGAGATGATCGCAAAATATCAGAAGTGTCAAGTCTTGATTCTAGTGTTCCAACACTTCATGGCTCTTGATGTTTTGCAATCCTCGAAAACGAAAGTCCTAGGAGAGGGAACTTAGGAGCAAACCCTAGAAGGCTTAGTCTTAGAGGAGCTCTCCGGGATATTTTAAAATCTTCGATCTAATCTTTCTTACCATCTCTTGAAATTTCTTTCTTTTGGAATCAAGAAGTCATCGAGAACCCAACATTTCGTGAAGGCCCGAAAACCTGAAGGCCCCCGATAGCTTCAAGTTCTCACTGATAGTGTTGAAGACATGCTGATAGCTTTGAAGGCCTGATAGCATCGAAGACCTGATAATAGCGTTGAAGATCTATTGATGGCCACGAAGACCATTGATGGCCTCAAGACCAAGCTTTAGGTATTCCTCTATCTTCAATTTGACAAGTCATGACCTTTGGATCATGAATCGTCAGAGTTCTTTTTCATTTCTTGTATCGTAAAAATCATGTACATTTATTTCATACAAACTAACACTTGAATCTATACTTTCTTTCTTTTCTTTTTTTTTTCTTTTTAAGAAATTTAAAAAACGCTCAAGTATAAGTGAAAGTTTGTCAATTTATTGATAATAAAATTGCTTTTTAACGAAAAAGAATAACGTTTCATATAATAAATTTTGCTTTTGTTTATGAAAGCATAACGCTCACCACTTTTAGAGATAAAGTATAACTTTTTCTAAGTTTGAGGGCTTATACTTGGGGCCTCAATTATTTTTATTAAAGTTGAAAGTATAACTTTTTGGGTCCGAGGGCTTATAGTCGTGCCTCATTCACTTTTGATGATAAATCGTAACACTCGAAAGTGCCTCGTCACTGGTCGTCCAATATTTTGGCAAAAGTGCAGTCACGAGGACTTGAAATCGTGTGCGCCACTGGTCGTCCAATTTTTTGGCAAGTGCGTACTATTTACACAACTTGACCCATTGCTTAGAGGGGACCACCATTTTGGGTGGTTTTTTTTTTAGTCGTCAATTCTTGTGCCTCCTCCTTGGTAATCCAATTTACTGGCAAGGGATATTTTTGAGGACTTAAAGCACCATTTTCGTGGACACCATCTTGGGTGGATTTTAATTCATCTCGTAGTTCGAGTTTGTTCGATGGTACGTAGAGCCAATATTTGAGTTCTTGACTTTCGGATCGCATCTATGGGTGATGGTGTCGAACGCTTTTTCTCCTAGTTCAATCTCCCTACCGCCATTTTTCGTGGTATATCCTCCAGATAATCGTAAAAATCCATAGTGTAACGCCTTGCGTATTGGTGGTATACATGTAAGTTTGATCTTCTTTTCATTTCTTCGCCATAACCGACGGGCCTTCGAGGTTTCACCACCCGCGTGCTCGACCCATTGTTCGTGACAGTTCCTCAACGCTTTTCTCACGCACGTGATAGCCTTCGTAATCGGGCATCAGGGTATACTTGTCCCTATGCTTTTTCTCGCTTCGCTCAAATTTCTCATTCTTCTCCTTCGCTTCGTGGTTTTGGATCGAGAATCCACCAGAGCCACGCTTGTTGTCCTCTTCGCTCTTTCATGTATCCATCGCATGGTCGGTGGGAAATGTCATGATTCCCCAAGTCTTGTGCAAAAGATGAGAGGGTCGCAAATGAATCGCACGCTTTGGTAATGAGGTGGGGCTTCAAGGCGCTAAAGCACCATTGTCAGATATGCTAACCAAGTTCTTTTCTTCAATTCGTTCTACACTTCGTGCAAGTTGGGGCCCCGAACTCACAACGTAATCGACAGCCTCCTCATTTGGCTTCGCTTAAACCGCATGAGCTCTACAATGGTTACCTGCTTTCGCACATAGAAAAACTTTTAAAAATTGTAATTTTAGGTCATCCCAATCATGGACTAACCCTTCTCCAAATTATAGTACCAACTCAAGGCATTATCCGTCACAAAGTCTTGTTGAATTCTGATCAACAAGTTGTGGTTGTTCACTTCATCATATCCTAGCCACGAGACATCGACTCTACAAACTCCGGCAATATGTTCCCCGACATTTCCTTTCTCTCCGTTGTATTTTGGAAATTGTGGGGATGTTTCAATATACCTCGCCTGCAAGGTTGCTTCCCGAATGTGTGGGCGGGTGTGCTGAGTAAAGTCTAACTCCGAGGGTCTGGAATGTTTATTTCGCAAGTCGATTGATCACATCGATCATATCATCCTTCGCTCTGACCGCTCGTGGCATGAACTCTATGTGGTATGTAAATGGTCGATGTACACCGACATCATATAAATTCTCAGATCGGCCAGGTTTGTGCATGGGGTTCGTTGAACGAGGTTTGGGATGGTTGGCATCTACACTTGTGAAAATACGGGGGATAATAAGTTGGAATGATGTTTGTCATTTCAGTCGGTCGACTTTTCAATTTGGGTCAGGAAAGTGCCACCACTGCTTTTGAGGTTCCAAGTGGATGATTGGGATGTGATCGATTCTCCATCAATGGAGGTGATGTCCGATTCTCCTTATTGTTGCTATCGTTGTTGTTGTCCTCCACTCCCCGCCGGCTTCTCCTTGTGAATTGTTCGGGAACATACTTTTGAAAGCGGAATCAGATCAACTGTCATAAAATTTCCCATTTCCTTTTTGCTTTCTCTCAGATCTCTAAAGATCATAGCCATCATCATCCTCGTTCTTCCGTGCTTCCTTCAACGCTGAGCATCTCCAGTTGCACATCATTTGCACCGCTTCTCCTTCTCTTTCTTCCTCGATTTGCCTTTCCCGCTACTGGGTTCGCCGACATTCTCTCGTTATTGCTTTCACCCATGTATGGTGATGTTGAACTTAATTCCTTCGCGCGCCTTCAAGGATGGGTTGATTGAGATTTAGATTCACGCCTGGAAAGCTTCGACTTACTTGCTTTGAATCGACCCGGTGAGGTAATGCCGTTTTGTTGGTGAAGCTCTTTATGTTGTTCTCCCACTTCGAAGTCAGGCATACCCTTCACAAATTCTACACCTCCAAAGCAGAGTCGCCAAAAGAATGTGGGCAAGGAAATCGATTCGCTAGGGTTAGGGTTTCGTGGTCACGAGGAGGAGAGAAATCCACGAAGAATACGAAATTGATTGATTGATCAGAGGGGAGAACGACAGTGGGCGCCATCTAACGACGCAGGCGTAACCCCTAGAATCCGAAACCGTGTTAGGGGTTATTGGGATTCCAAGAGTTTTCTTTAGTTCTTCGAGTTGAGAGAATGTCCAAACCCCTTTAGTGCTTTTAGATGGAATCTCCAAGCCTTTAAGTCACCAAAAGTGTCCCTTTGATCATCCAAGAGTCCAAGCCTTGAGTCCGAAGAGAAGTTCCTTTCCCAATGGAATGGAAGAGGTATTTATAGGGTTTTCTGGAAAGTAGTCATGTGCAAGACACATGCTTTCAGAAAAATTCCAAAAGTCATTGTAATAACGCCCATATCGCTCGGGTTCTTCTAGCCACCAATCCAATCCTCAATCAATTTCAAACGAGCCGCTTCCACAGTCTTCTCCTCGGACGCGTGGGAGGCTCTCCCGGTTAAAGACATTTATTTTCGAGTTTTTCGCCTTTTATTCCATTAGGTTATGCAAACCTTAATTTGCACATTTAACGAGGCCGTGGAACCCTATCATCAAGATTTAATTCACCAGGCCACGCTAACCCTAATTTTTGCACTTGGGGACCTGGCTGCATTAATGGGTTTGAAGGTTGGAGATGGATGAGATTTGAGATTTAGATGAAGGTTTGATATGAGTTTGAAAGTTCTGAGAAGGTTGGAGATGAAATGGGGGAAGGAGGAGACTGATAGCTGGGACCCAAATTCCGTCCATATTAGGCTAGATGCTGTTTAGAATATATTTGTACGAGCGGAAAATCTTCACACCAAATGCCGGATCCGGTTAGCATGTAAGAACTCCACGATAGTTTCACTTTACGTTAATATAAAATTGATAATAATGCGAGTAAGTTTGATCTCTCCACCGCACGCCGAATCAGATTGATCATGAAATGAATTTACCATGAAGTTCACTTCATGCTAATCACTCCCCCAATTGCCACAAATAGTTTCGACAAAATTCCGTCAATAATAGATTAAAATTGACATAATTAATTGCGACAGAAAAATTACCTTAAATTTGATGAAACTAATTCTGTCAAAAATAATCATTTTTTATAGTGATACTTATTAAATTGCTTTTGATATGTAAATAAACAACTAAATTTTATTATAAAAATAATGTTGGTCATGTATCAGTCTCATCATGTCAATTCTTTACTTGTTGAATATTCAATTGTATCACGGAATGATGTTTGGTATCGGAAGAAATAAGAACACGATATGGCTGGTAGCATATCATTGTCAGAAATTTTATTTATTTTAATCAATAAATTAATAATGTTTGATTATAATATCGAGTTGTAGAGCATGAAAATGACAAACGAAAGCCACTAAACTATTACTTTTTCATTGAAAAATAATACATACACTATTGAGAATATGAATAAACAGAAAGACAGCATAAATCCATAACAAATCTCTTAAAATTTGCAGGATTGCTTATTTATAATTTTTTATACCATTTTTTATAATTAGCCATTAATTCTAAGAGCATTCATAATAGTTTCCTTATCTTTATCCCTACTCTGCAGTGTCATTAGATTATTCTACAGAATAGAAATTCTATTTTTTCATTGTGTACAACAGGTTCCTTATATTGATTCCTTAAATAATAAAATTTAAAAGTTCCAACAGTCAAAATATATTTTGACAGTTGTAATTATTTGACATTTGTATTTGTCAAAATATATTTTGACGATTGAAACCTTTAAATTTTATTAGTAATAATATTTTTTTTCTAAATAAATTATAATATGTATTGATTAAATTTATATTAATTTTAAATTTAATGTGAGCTCCAATCATATAATCCTTGTAGTTTTCAGCTCTTTTGAATCACTGGCCCCGTGTATAATGAGAATCACATTATTATTTTAGAGTAGTCTGCATGGGAATATAGGATGATGTGTGTCAAATGTATTGGTGAATCAATCAAAAAGTCAAATTTATGATTTGTAACTTAACATTCGATTATGTCATGTGTCACACCAGTAGGTGCAGAAATAAGATTATGTAGAATTATTTCGACTTTTTATTAATTAAAATGTAATGATTTTCCATTAAAATACTTAAATATCTCTTTTTTTTCTTTTTTTGATAATTTTATGTTAATAATTTTTAAACTCACACATCAATTCTTTGACATGTCAATGACCGAACTCCAAATCTCATAAATACCATAAGTTGGGTCATACCACTCAGTCAAGAGTCACTTAGTCATACCGCTTAAATATGATCTTTTTTTGATTATTTGTAGTTGTTATCAAATAAATTAAGTATACTTTTTTTAAAATATTATTTTTTGTTCAAGTGTATCTTCCGAGTTCCTACATACTCTTATACGATCTTTTTCTTCAAATAATCTTAAATAAATAACCGAATTATAACGATGATTTTTTCGTGCCAGAAGATATATACAAAGCATACTGATATAATTATAACTAACGGCCTCAACTGCCGCTATAATTCTGCTCACTTTTTGTTCATTGTTTAAGATTCACCTATAAGAAAGCATATATATATATATATATATATATATATATATATATATATATATAAATGAGGGACTTGATCTCTCACTTTATATTAATCTATTTTATGATAAAATTTTAAAATTATTATATTTTAGTTAAATTATATTTTCACAAAAATAAACTCATAATAACTCCACTCTACCCACCATTTATATTAGTACGTGAAAAGAATCAAATTAGAACCAAACCGCACAAAAATCGCATCTAACCGCACTCAACGATTCCTGGCAGTGTGGGGCGTTTTAGGTGATTTGAATAACCAAATTTACTGGCCTCCGATTGGTTACTAGCCAAAATCGCACGCATAAAAGTTCTAAATCGCACTACGTGTGTAGTATGTATGTATTATCTCTAGTAAATTCTAAAGTTACTTTTCACTGAACACGCCGTAGAAAACACTACCAGTATTGTCATTTTTTCACCAATTGAAAGAAGATGTTAGAGGTTATAGAGTCAAAATTAAACAATTGATTTTAGAATTTTAATTTGTTTGACGCGTTATCGAGGGGCTTATACCGAGCTAGGGCTCGAGTAATTTCATGTATCGTTAATGTCAATGCTATAATTGTAATAGTCTAATAGATTATTTTTAGTCCTCCCCGCAATATATTTCATTCTATCTCCAAAGATATCAGAAGACCTCAACTTATTATTAATGAAATTTAATTTTCTATTTATTATTTTGAAATAGTAAGGGTTGATGTGATTAATGTGGATAGTTAGGGTAAAATATTTAAATACTTCAAAATAAGCAAGTGGTTATAAAATATTCATTGTTGTTTGAATATTCGTTTTATCGTGGAATATTCGTGATCATGCTTGAATATTCGCATTTATGACGACAGCAAATGCATGTGGGGCCCCATAACGGAAAGCAATCGATGAATAAAACGACAAAAATAAGTGGTTTAAAATAATCCACAGTTGTTACCGTTATCATCGTTAAAATACCCTATGGTTAAAAACAAGAGAATACCAGATTGCACCAATGGTTGATTCTTACGTAGAAGGCACTACCAATAATGGTTACTAATGAATTATCGCAAAGATTTTATCGAGTTAATAATTGTCGCGTTGATATTTTTATATTGTCGTTGTTTCAATAATTGTCATTACATAAAGATTTTTTCATTATCGAACCAATAATTATATTATCCGAATAATATTATTAGATAACAATATTGGCAATGTCTAAAAAGTTCGCTCTAAGGAGAGGTTTGGTCACCTAATCGCCGCCAGTAGAAGAAGAAATTTTATCGAAAAGTTCTCTTCCCCGAACCGCCCTCAATGTCAATATTGTGATTCAGTAATATTATTTGTGAATAATTAATTATTGATTCATATGATGAGGAAAATATTGATTTTATGGATATAGATGGAGAAAAATTTTAAATGTGACAATTGTTGAAAATTGAAATTTTATCTTTTTCGATAAAATAATTCTTTAAATATATTATTATATTTTAATAATATAATAATGGTGATATTTTACAACGAATGTGGAATATAAAGATATACGAGGAGGAAGAGTATTTTTGTTGCAATAAATGTTTAAAACATGTTAAACATGTCAATGGACCTCATTTATCGATTCAAATTTGATTATACTTTTTGTAAAACTCTGTTTGGATTTTCGGCCAATTTTTTGTTTGGAATTTGGAAAACTTTCTTCTGTAAAGTTGTAGAGAATTAAATTTCCTATAAAAACTCAAGTAGATTCGAATTTTCTGATAGAATGGCTATTTATTATGAATTATCAAGTTCAAGTTCAAATAATTGATTTTTGAAGCTTAAAATATTTTAAATAATAAAACGTTTTTTGTTTGTTTTGTAGGCTACAACATGTGCATAATGAGTCGAGATCAGATCTAGAAGGTGGGCGAGAAATCTTAATATATATATTAATATTATATTAAATTTTCTATTTTGTGTTCTAAGCATTTTCCATAAATAGTGCTGCTTAAGTTAGAATTGAAAATCACAATTTAAACTCAAGTTTTTCTCTCTATATTATCGAAGTTTATTCTTGTGAGTATTTTGAGTATACTTTGAGTATTGTTAGACAATGCAAGTTTCTTCAAAGACTATACCGTATTCCAAATGTAAGACTAATCTTTCGAGGTAAGTGGATGTTATTTTCTTCTCAAATGATATTATTTCTTCAATATCATTACGCCGAAATATCGGTTGGAACTTTTATCAAATTTGGAACTTTTTCATGCTCTGGGGTTACTTATTCATGAGTTACTATTCACGAAGTTACTATTCATGAAAGTTATTATTCACGTAGTTACTATTCACGAGTACTATTCATGAAGTTGCGGAAGATGTTTTTTGTGGAATTTCTATCTTTCGTGTTGAGTTACTATTCACGATATGTAAAGACTATTCACGATACTTGACTATTCAATTTAAAAATAAAATTTCTTCTTTTTGTCCAAAATATCTATTCAATACTAGCTTTTGATCAGATCCATGTTTTGATCATTCTCGAATTTTACACCACTATGATTATTTTTGAGGTATTTTCGAACATGGATAAAATAAAGTACTTAATCCTTAATCCTTAATCCTTGCCATTTTGTTTCAATCGATTCGCTTTTTTAAAAATATTTTCATCATCCCTCGCCTTAAATGATGATATTATTGAATATCTTTGGCCTCAGAGCAAAAAAGATGAATGATTTTCAAGAATATCTTCGTCAGAAGTGCAAAGATGAACAAAAGCTTTTATTGAATAATTAACTAATCGATGAATATCTTCATTCCAGAGTAAAAGATGAATATTTGATTCCGTATGTATATCGATTGATGTTACAGTGATAAAAGATAGACGATGAACTTTTTAAATTCATACATGTAAGATAGTAGTTTGCATTCTCTACTTAACTCTTCTAATGAATTATTATTTCCGTCATAATATTGATTTAAAATTTGTTGCCTATCAGATTCTATTAGATTTTTCCTCGTTGAAGAATAACGATAAATTTGTTGATATTATCTTAGTCATAATATTCTTTACTTGGCTAGTCGAGCTCACCCTTTTCCTTTTTGTTCCATTTTTCTTCTCGTGAGGCGTAGAATATAAATGTAGTATTTAGCCTGGGTATGGAATGAAGGTTTTAGAAAGAATTGTTTAGTAGTCCTCACCATTTTTGTAAAATAATGTATCAATAAATGTGATGAGGATTTATTTGAGTATAGATATTGCCTGTAAGATAATATTTGTATTCAAACTCATGCTTTACTGGCCAGTAATAATAAAGTTGTAGTTGTTTTCGCATTCATATATCGACAACTCGTAATGGGTGATGTATACCTATTTTGGGGGCGCCATAATTGGTATCGAGTTTAGGATATGGATCTCCAAGTGAGATCTGAGAATAGAACTAGAGAGGGAGAGACGAAGTAAATCCTTCGCTAAGCTGGTGTCCTACCTAAGCTTATTTTTTAGTTGGTCAAGATATAAGGATATTATGTGATATATTGATTTCTTGATTAACCCTTGTTTTACGACAAGATTTGGAGAATGTCGATCGGACAATATTAACAATGGAAATGAGATCGTGGAGACGCCGCACTCACCAACGAGGAGAACGTAACAACAGTCGGGTAATGTTCCTCCCGAATGAACAACACCACCGAAAGTGATGATGAACGAGGGGATGTTTGAAGTTTTTGCAGCTCATGCAAAATCGCATAAGGGAGACTCGTGTTCAAAATACAAGAGGAAATGATAGTAATTCACGTTGTCACAAAGCCAAGGCCTCAAAGAGTGGGACCACCGTAATTTAAGGGAAAGGCAGATCCGATCACGATTTTAAAACACGGGTCAAACAAATTACCAAGATATTTGATGTCTGGGATGCACGGAGAATGAAGGTTCCATTCGCCACCTTTATGTTCCATGGCGAGGCAAAACTATCGTGGGAGTCTGTGAAGCTGCATCATCCATCCAAGACTCAAAGATGTCTTGGGAGACGCTTTCAGAACTATTTAATGACAAATACTTTCCCGAAAGTGTTCGGCTATACGAAGGAGGTGGAGTTTATTAGACCGAGAGTAACAACACGATTTGTCTCAAGACGAGGCAAAGTTTGCAGAGTTATCCGTGTTCAGACCTCATTTGGTGGAGAATGAGGAACGATGACGCGGATGTTTCTTAGAGGTTCGAAACCCAAGATACGCCAAGATCTCATTTCTCATAAATTTTCTCTCTACTCAGATGTTGTAAAATGTGGCTCAATTATTAGAGCGAGATAACGAGTATACCAACTGAGGGACCACAACTAGGATCGCATCAGTAGATAGTAGAAATAATGTAATAATGATAACCAAACGGAGAAAGAAACAGATTTGACAAAAATGGTAACTACTTGTGGGTAATCATGGCCATGAAAATAGAAGAAGCGAGTCAGAAGAGATTTTAAAAGAGGAGATTTAACAATGACCATGTGAAGACGATAAAGGTTTAACAAAGAATCGGTTCTATGGGAGGAGAAGGACCACCCATTATATGCTATAAATGCGGAAAGATGGATATATCACCAAACCTGCCCCACAACAGCTTCAAGGTATTCTATAATTGTGGAAAGGAAGGACATATCGCTTCGAGATCAGACGCAGAATAAACCTAGTTCAATGGGGACGGTGACTCAAAAAGATCATCCCGTAAAAGTCAAAGTCAACGATTCCGGAAGAGCGTTTGTCAGGACTGGTCAAATGCGAGGAACCCAAACGAGGTGATCACGGTAAGCTATTTATAAATTCTCTGCAAGTTTATACCTTACTCGACACCGGCATACCCATTCATTTATCTCTCCCGCATGTGCTCAACGCTTAAACTCGACTCAGGAGAAATTAGACTTTGATTTATCTGTGGAAACTCCGTTAGAGAAACTTTCATCACATCCCACCGCTTATAAATCTTGTTTGATCTAAGTTGGCACCATCACCTTACCGTTGACTTTATCTTTTTAAAGATACTTGCTTTTGTCAGGATTTGAGGGATTGATCGTTAACTACTCATCATGCCAAAATTGATTGTTTTCGTAAGGTCATAGTTTTTTATATTCCTAACCAACCCGTCAGATTTAATTCAAGCAACTAAACCATTAAAATCAATCATCGCAATATAACTAATCATAAAGCTATTCGCTTATTGAAAACTGATGTCGCTTTTCTTAGCCCATGTTATGGATTTGAATAAAGACACGCCAAATTTGAATAATATTCCCGTTGTTATTGACTTTTCCGACGATTTCAAGAACTTCCTGCCCACCCCTTAACGTGAAGTTGAATTCTTTATTGATCTTGAACCCATACAAAGCCCATTTCTAAAACCCCATATCGAATGGCTCCTATTGAACTTCAGAGTTAAAGGTCCAACTATGTGAATTGTTGGACATCGGTTTCATTCGGCCCCAGTACATCTCCCTGGGGTGCTCCTGCTTATTTGTAAAGAAGAAAGACGGAGTATGCGATTTTGTATTGACTATCTGAATTGGAACCATGTCACCATCAAGAATAGGTATCCTCTACCTCGTGATTGATGACTCATTCGACTCAACCGTAAGGGGGGCAATTCTTTTCAAAAATCGATCTTCGCTCGGATATCATCAAATCAAGATTAGAATCGAGGATATTCCAAAGACCCGCTTTAGAACCCTTGCAGACGGGCATTACGAATTCTTAGTCATGTCTTTCTGACCGACTAATGCTCCCTCGCTTTTCATGGATACGATGAACCGAGTATTCAAGGAATATTTCGATCGCCGTTGTTGTTTTTATTGATGACATCCTTATATATTCCAAAAGTCATGAAGATCATGAGCACCATTTGAAGTTCGGTACTCCAAAGGCTTCGTGAAAACCAACTATATGCCAAATTGAAGAAATGCGAAGTTCGCCGAGGAAGTAGCATTTTTGGGCACGCAGTCAAAACATGAGTATCCG